>JACSVZ010000014.1:59580564-59722495 GCA_014706295.1 Lycocorax pyrrhopterus obiensis
TTCACAAATTCAAAAAAACTTCAGGATTCAAAAAGTGGTAGCCTTTTTAAGCAACACGAGACCAGACTGCATGTGATACTAATTAGCAAAGTATTTCCAGTAAAGAGTTGCTGATGTTTAAAAAATACCTATGTGTTCTTGCTATGTGCTGTCTATTCGGGAAAGCTTAAGTATTCATAAAACAAAGAGAATTTGAGAAATTTTTTTTTCTAGAGCTCCAAGTGTATCAGCATTTCACATGGTGTTTTTCATCAATATTTTTAATTTAAAACATATTAACAAAAAGGTTTTTAAGCTGTGTTTTATGTATACAGAAGGGTCACAGGAGGTAAAAAGATTTGTTACCACGAGGTAGTGTAGTATTCTGTGATTATAAAGTTAATCTGTTTAAAAAGTTTTTGCCATATAATGAGCAATAAAAAGTACAATATTTTTATGTTCTTAGGGACTTCCACGGCCATAATTTTACCAACACAGCTGTTTGACCCAGTGACATCATGTTTTGCATATTTCTGCATTTTAATGAGTTACTCATTTAAAAGGTTACAAAGAAACCATAACTCATAAGTAATTAAATTATTTAGCAGAAGTATAAGAAGGTCTTCTGACATGGGAAGGTCACTGTGGGAAGGAAGGAGCATCAATGTACTGAATTGCACCTGTTTGTTGAAGATAGGTACAGACCAGAAGCTTTACTGTTAGATTACAATTGTCTGTTTTCTCAGGGAATGACTAAATACATGCACATACGAAAAGCAGCTGAATTCTCTGTCATTGAGATAGAGGATTTTTGGTCACAAAACACTAAATGGGGGTTGTCTTTCAAGACTTTGGATAACTTCAGTATTTTACAGAAAACACTTACGTGCATGATGTGTTTTTCGTTTAGAATACTGAAATACAGACCTACCAAGAGATTGGCATTTAATCTTTTCCCATGGTAGTTTAATACATATAAATTTCTGGAAATGAAAGGTAAAGTATAAGATCTTCGCGTCTTGGGTTGTCTTTCTTCAAGCTAAATATATTACAAATTAATATCCGGATTTCAGAAAGAGAAGGTGTTTACAAAGATTTTACACTATTACAAAAGCAAAGGAAGTAAGGTTTATTGTAGAATAAATTTAGTTACTTTTTTGTGTTATGTTACATAGAAAATACACACTTAATGACTATTTGGGGGTATGTTCATCATGAAGTGCTAATGAGAATAATCAAAACATACTGTGACATTTTCAGGGAGGAGGCAAAGTGTATTGAAAAACGAATTTGCAGTTGAGAACTTTTACTGTCAGCTAATGGGATGCTTGGAAATACCATAGAAACGTTAAAAAAACCCTGCAGTCCAGCTTTGCATCTGCACCTTATTTGAGCATAAGTTTCAGTAGGTAACTAATATTCTCCTTGGTTTCCGTATTGATAGATTGATTAGAACGAATAATTACTTGTTATTCATGTGGGCTTTATTAAAATTATTTTATTTACTTTATTTCTGGTTTGTTGCTTTCAAAAAGTTCTATGTAAATGTAAATAACATTCTCATTAAAATCTTCGTTCTTGTTTCTTGTACCCCTCTGAAACATTTGAAACTTTTGTTGGAAAAGAGATTAAAACAGTTTTTTAAGGCAGTAGGAGAGAGGATGAACTTTTGGAGTACAGACTTTAATTACAGAAGGGGTTCCTATAGGATGTCTTGAGGACAAACTGATGGGTTCATTTTTTCACAGTTTGTATGGACCCCAAAGCTGTTTGCACTTAGTGAAGAAAAGCAGACGCTGGTTTTACAGCCTGGGCAGTTGTTATGGACAGATTATTTGCAGCCCAGTATCCTGCCTGCATGGCTGGGGTGGATTCACTTCCATTCAGTCGCCAGCGAGTTCTCCAAATAGCCCAAATCCCACATCAGGGAGAGGTGGTGGGTCTGATGTTTATTAAACAGTGTTTGAAGCAGTAGTTGAACATGAACAGAGTTCTTTCTGTTAATTCACAGAATTAAATTAATGCTATAGCATAGGTTCTTGTGTCTCACTTGCCATGAGAAATAATTTTCTGCTGCGAATCCTAGTGAAACTAGTGCTGGTAAAGGCATGGAAGTTCCCTACAAAGAATACAGTAAACAACTGAGGATGTAAAAGTCCTTTTAATTCATGGATGTTTTTATTCAGTTTTGACCTTGCGAACAAACAGCATAAAACAGGGTTGCAGATCTAACACATAGACATATTTGGGTTGCTAATTATAGAGAGATGTAAAACATTAATTCTTTTCAAAACTTTTCAACAGTAAACTCAAAATGTGGGAACTGCTTTTCTGGTAGTTTTTTGTAGCCATGAACATTGATTTGTTTAGTATAGCTACACTAGCACCAAATTAACAAATAGTAAAGTAAGACATAGTCATGGCATATTTAATAATTTCCAGCATAAAGATTGTGAAATAAGATGAACACAATTCTGCATGCAAATAGATTTGGACGTAATGCAGTGACGGATTAGAAGGCAGTAACAGAAAGGAAATGAAGAGTTTATTGTTTCTATAGCTCTAATATCCATTAAAAGTTAGTTACACAGCAGGTGGCAGTTTGGCTGAGTGTAAAGTGAATGTTTTGAAATAAATAGCAGCTGGGTGACCTGGGATGTCAGAGCTCTAGACAAGGGTGTGTGTTTGTCAATATATCCTACATGTTTTACAGACTCCTCAGGGACCAGGAGAAGATACAATTTCACCTTTTCTGTGCCAAAACATTTTAATTATATCTTCTTCCAAGTACAGCGGTTCAGTAACCAAGGAGCTGACATTGATGCATGTGTTGATAAAGCTGCAAACATTCAAAATGAGATTAACAAAGATTTTGAGGAAAGGGTGACAGCTAATTTTGTACAGTATTCTGCATCTAATTCAGGTCAGTGTAATGATAGAATATTTTATAACTGCTGTGTCATCTAGAAAGACTTTTATGATGCTTTGTGTATTTAAAGATTCGTGTATATGAAAGTACAGTTCTTTATACATTGTTCAAACAGGTTATAACTTCTTTATTGAACATCTATTGGTTGTAGCAGTAAACAAGAATAAGCTTAAGCATTTAGAAGCAATTTCACATATCCATCTGCATTAATCACAGTAATAAGTTCCTTTTGTTTAATTCTGCTTCAAAATACTGACTTCAGATGTGAAATGGAAGCAAAACTACCACGCCCATTTTGTGGCATTGCTTAATATTTGCAAAAAAATTGGATGGAAAGTTATAGTAAGTGAATTTAAATAATCAAACTGTAGTTTCTTTGTATTATGTGCAGTCTTTTGAGAACATCTCAGTGTATTTCTGCTCTGTTCTCCCCCTAGTTTGAAGGTAACTCACATTCTTCCACTTTTCTTTTTGTTTGCGAAATTTTCTCCTCTTTTTTATCCATTTAGTTCTCCATCTGCTTTCACTTTTGTTTGCTTGGGCCGTCTCTCATCCCAACTTGATAATGAGGAATGCAGTGTGACCCTGACCTCTATCAGCCCATGCATGACCTTCTGACTCGCCCACATAACCTTTGACCTTCTCTTTGACAGCTTGATTAATTACCCTGTGTTATGATTTATGAGTAAGTGCTATGTAAAAATAATAGACAACAGGTGGTCCTCTAAAATCTTTTTGTGGCACGTTTTCTTTTCCTGCCTAACCTGATGAGCTGTTTGAAGTTTGGAACTTAGTGGGACAAAGTGTGTTTTGCAGAAGCATGGCATTTTTACACACTTGGACACAGTGCTGGAATTCAGGCAGCTGAGGTATATCTGGAATGGAAATATCACAGTGTTAGCAGGGTGCAGTTGCCAAAATGTACGTTGGGTGGAAACAGAAAGCTGAATCAACTGACATTTCAGGCGTTTCAGTCACAGGTCACGTCTTGAGAAAATTGCTCAAATAATGGAGGGGGCATTTTTCAAGCTGAGCTGCATCTCCAACAGCTATGTTTACTTTAACGCTTCACTAGTGACTTCTGATTGGTTGTCATGACCTCATCCTGCTGTTGCACCTACAGTGTCGCAATAGTGACATAGATGTACCCTTCTTGCAGTAAAGATGGGAAATGAACACAGCATACTTCTTTCAGAAAGATGAATGGACATAGCTGTGTCTGTTTCAACCACAGGCAGGTTTAAGAGCAGTGAGCTTTGAGTTGCATTTCCCCAAGGAATTAATTCTGGTCTTGCTGCTGACCATCCAAATAAAAACCTGAACTTGAAAATTCAGGTTGATCAAGCATAGGAAAATTATCTCTTTCAGATCCTCACTCACAATCCCAAAAGGTAGTTACATAGGTCAAAAGATACCACTCCAGCTCTGACCTCTTTTGTCACATATGGTGTCCCACCCTGGTGGATTAATATGCAGATCTGAATGGTCTCAGCTCAGTATTCATGTGCCAGGCAGGGGAAATTTCAAAAGATCTTGAATTTACCTCAAATACTTTTGAGGTTCTTTTTTTTAACCTTACCCTCAAACTTCCAGTAAGAGCCAGAAAGTACTGCCTCATTTCTGGCTCATGTATTATAATGGAAAAGGCCCTTCTACATTGTTCTGTCTTAGTAGTAAAGGTATTGTAACAGCGATTCATGATTCTTTCCAACTCTTGACTTTGTAAGCCTGCTTTTCATTTTGTCATCACAATCCTCTACCTCCAGAAGCAGCAACCTGGAGAATGGTAGGAGTTAGTGTAGATTAAATTTTACTTACCTTGAAGCATTACCGCGTGGGGGGAAGAGATGTTAATTGGGTGCTTTAGTCTGAGAGAGAAACTGTAATTTTGTAGATTAGAGGCTGGGAGTTCTATTTGTCAGTGTCTGTCCTAATTGTAAGGTCTTATCACAGGTACACTGATGCCTGAAGATTGATGGGGATGGGGGGGTAGTTGTCCTTAAAGCTCAGCATTTTACCATGGAAAAACTTTTTAGAGAGTGATTTCTCTTTGTGTGTAGACTGGACACACAGGAGAAAGCTATTACATTGAAAACTACTATTATTACATTGAAAACATACCTGATGTTTGCATATCCCTTAATACCACTGAGCGTGGCAAGATTTAGAAACCCTCCTACATGATTGGTACTTACTGAAGACATAGGTCACTATGTTTTAGTAATGATGTGAGCTCATCATGGCTGAAATTGGTATTTTTAATGACACTGATCTGTTTAGTATAGCTGCATTAGCACCAAATTAACAAATAGCAAAGTAAAACATAGTAATGGCACGTTTAATACTTTGCGGCATAAAGATACTGTATATGGTGGAAAAAGATTACTACAGTCCTGCATGCAAGAAACTATTTCTGAACATGGCTTTCATTTTTAAGGATGCTTTTTAACAAATGTGATTTTTGTCTATGTTAACAGTTATGCCAAAGACTATATCTTGTCTGTTATTGAAGTTTGCTAAAGGCCTTTTTTTGAGATATTAGTGGTCTTGTGTTCTGAGTTTTGCATTGTCTTGCACTCTTCTCAAGTTCACTGCATTAGAGCTCCACCTTTTTTTTCATTTTCTGATTGCGTTAAACTTCAGTGGTGCAGCTATGCCTACATAAATTACATTTTTTAAAAATTAATTGAAGTTAAGACCCGCATTGTTTACACTGATGTTATTTAGATCAGAGTATTCCTGTTCAGTAGCAAATGTTCAGATAAAGGCTGAATGAGAGAGGTCGTAATTGGATATATTTTACCAGTCATTTTGTTTTTCCATGTCGATTTTTATATGTTACTCTCAAATCTTCTTTCTGGTGCCATCATTTTCATCTTGAAATTTAGGATGCAGAAGTTCAAGGGAAGGGGAGATACACCATATCATGTAAACAAAACAGTCCAAAAAGAGATTACTTTCCAAAGAGAAGGACTTAGGCTTTCCCATGATTGACGGGAAAAAAAAATCTTATCTCAGTTATTACTTAATTATTTTAATTCCGCTGACAGGAAAAGCCCGCTATCTGGGAGAAATTGTAAAAAAATATAAAGGGAGTCATGTTACAGTGCTTAAAATATATTTGATAAAAATCCTTTAATTGATTTGTAAAATAGTGAATTTAAAATTAGAATCATATTTCACCTGTTGATATCTATGTGAAAAATTGACATTGTGTCCTCATAAAATGGGACAAATGAGTCATGTAATTTTAAGTTACATGATCAATAACTTAGACAAATTCCACTTCTTTAATGATTTGTGTGTCTGTTTTGTGATCAGGTTAAAGACAGAGTTTCAAATCCCTGTAACACTTGTAGATCTGTAATAAACACATGAATTTTGCATTTCACATTGTATAGAAAGCAAAACAAATCAATACACAGAACATCTCTGCTCAAAACAAACAGATCAAGAAGATGAAGAGCTCCAAAACTACCAGCCTGCCAAGTACTGCAAAAACGGGCAGTAGCAAGCTCAAAAACTGCCCTTTCATCTGAGACATACAGTTTATGAATGTCTTTAAGCTGTATTCTTCTCCGTGATGAATTTTGGGCATCGAAATTTTCCAAGCTGGAAAGTTCATGTGTTCATAGTACAGCATTGTGCATTAATACGGCCTGGTGTGGATAGATTTTAAAATTTGTCTTTCATTTTCTATTTTCTTTCGCTCTTTCCCTATTGTTTATTTATGTATTTGCGTGTTTGTTTTTATTTATCCCAGTTGAATTCATGGCAGGCAGGGCAGGGGAATCATGTGACAGGAGACCCATTATGGTGCTGCATCTAACAAGGAGACAATTTTCTCTTTGGCCTATTGTGATCTTTTTTGACTACGTCACTTATGCCAGAGGTAGTATCCTGAATGCTTCTATTTCACCCTGTTTAGCAGAGTGCAGCTGTGCCCTTTAACTTGGTTTTTGGTGGGAGGAGAAGCTACAGCAGGCATTTGAGAAGGGCACAAGGATGAGGGGTAGGAACTCCCTTCAGATGTGATTTTGATAACTAGTCGAGTGTGTCCAACTGTAGAAAATCACTGAGTGACAATCTGTCTACCTGACAGTGGCCACAATGAACTACATGGTTTGTGAATGGCTCTACAGATTAGAATAAAGCAAGCCCAAATAAAGTATCTTTTGTTGGCGTGGAGTTGGTTTGCTCTGGGCAGCTAGGTATGGGGGACCTCTTTTGATCCTTATGCCTGGACCGAGTGCAAAATGAAGCACCAAGTGAAAAGCTGGAATAAAGCTGTTCCATTAGATAATTAACATAGATGTTTCCAAAATGTAAGTCTTTACTAAAATCTACTTCTAAAGGATAGCTTGATTTTGACTGGGAACCCATGTTCACTTTAAGGACACAGCTATTAAATGCATGTGCTTCTCTTTTTTCCCTTAATTTGCAATTATATCTTCACAAATATTATGATTTTTCTTTGATTTGCCGTCATTTAAAAATCATAAAATTCAATTGGCTGATTTGTTCAAGATTTATTTCTCATTCATAAATTCATATTTTTTCCACCAGCTCATTTCCTGCAGCACAAAAATATACCTTATATGCTCAAAAGCATCCTGCAGGTCGCAAATTTGCTCTGGATTTGTTGAATACACAACATAATCCCAGTGAACTTTTACAGCAGATTTAAAGATGCACTAAAAAGTCAGACCCACCATGAAGAGTTGACTTGTAAGCAATACCACAGAATCAGTTTTGGTATTGATTCATTGTTACTGCTGCTATTTGCCTCTGCATGGTATGCTTATTGTTGGCTAGACAAAAGGTTTTACTGTTTTAAAATGTGGTGAATAATTTTCACATGCTTTCTTTAATGTATCTACCTTTGTATATAAAATCTCTCAATCCTTTTTCTTTTAAAGGTTTTTACTGGCTGGGCATAAAGCTTTTTATTCATTATTATGTAGAGTTCTTAAAGCAACATTTTGCTTTTAGTTCCTGTATTGTTTTCTGAAAAAGTCATATAAAGTGCTTATGAATAAAACAACATACTAAATTATTTTAAAGGTAAAACAGGCAACTTTTCTGACGCTGAGGGATGTGTGTGAGCATAAGTACATGCACAGATACATATTCACACATCAATATCCCTTTAATGACAGAATATTCTTAAAAACCCTTCTATAAATGATGTTTTGTGAAGTTGCTGAAATAAATAAAAAAGTTCTAAAGAGCATTAAAGTAAATGCGAAGCATTTTCAAGCATTAAATCTCCCTTTTCACATTTCTTCTTGTTTGTGTGTGTGCGTGTGACTCTCTTCTAAAACAGGAAGGCTATGGAGTAATAGTTCTGAATCCCAATGAGAACTATATTGAAGTTGAGAAGACAAAAGCCCAAATACAGCTGTCTTCTGATATCTCAGAAGAACCCGCAGAAAAGAGGGAAAGAAAAGATAAAATCCAGAAGGAAACAAAGAAGCGACGTGACTTCTACGAAAAGTATCGAAATCCACAAAAAGAAAAGGAAACTATGCAGATCTATATTAGAGTAAGTTTCTTTTGGTTTTGTTTGCCCTTCTTTATTGATGCATACATATGTTTACTGCCTCTGTTGGCTAATAAATAGCATGCTTTGTCACAAACAAATACATTTCTGAGATGGCATTCAAGAGTTTATACAGAGTTCCTGGCTCTTTATTCTATTGATATTTTTGGTCATTTATTGATTGCGATGTTTTGGAAGTGTTACAAAACATTTATTTTCATTTCAAAGGGAAACTTCAAATAAACCCCAGAGGAACTCACTGGTGTTATCAAGAAAGAAGTGATTTAAGAAAGACTTAGTAAAAATGATTTTATAAACAGAAATGTTCATAAGAAAAACTTTGTAGTGAAGCTTAGGCAACATCCTAGCTTTCACATGTCATGTATGCATTTATTGTATTGTATTGTATTGTATTGTATTATATCGGGGAGGCAGTAGTTATAGCCTGACAGTTTTTTATCGCCTGCCAAATTAATAATATATTGTGGAAAATACCAATGTTCATCTTGTGTGGTAGCAAATTTATCCTGTAATGTATTGTTTTTATATGAGCAGCCATCCATTGTGTTTGAGCTGAACTTCTAAAGGCAGATAAAGGAGGAAACTTGCTAATATATTAATAAATATTTAGGCTAGAATAATTTGAGAATGGTATGATGAAGAAACTCTGTCCCTTGGCCTTTTCTGACTCAGTGAACCTTTGCACTTTGTAATGCTACCAGCATGGGATCATTATAACAGTGCTACCCGAGGATTTCTAATTCTGCAGGGGGCACAAACAATATTATTTGCACATTGGCACATTCTGCTTCATATACATACTATGCATTATACATTCCAGACTGAGTCATACGATTTCCAAAGCCCTTATTATGAAAGTTAGCGTTTTCATTCAACTGTAAAACACGTCAGAAACTCCACAGTGGAGGTAAAACAGTAAAAATGTATGCCTTTCTGGTGAGAAACAGAGAAAAATCCAGCGCAATACGTGTTAGAATCATCTTAAATTTTAATATGCCCCTATTAATTTTTTTTTAGCATAACAACTTTTGTAGGAGAAATCTAACTATGCTGGGTAGTTAAAAGGGTTAGTAACTTGGATACGAGATTGTCACTAATACCATGAATATTTACTGTGTCTTCTGAGAAATATCTGAATATGGGAAACAAAAGAATGTGGGTGTATATATTCAAAGTCACCAACAAGGCACTGTGTTTTCTGTTTGCTGCTTTTTTATGAGATGCTATTCTGCCTGCTAGCCAAGAGGGGCAACCAGTCTTAAGGTCCATGAGAATCCAGTGGACAGTGTTGCTGTATAGTCTGAAAAGAAGTCCAGTCAGCAAACAGATTCAGTGTTCCCTTGTTGAAAGTGAACCTTCTTTCCAACCTTTTTAGCAATTCTGCCTTCTCATGACTCTTGCCTGATTAGGCATGAAATTTGGCTTCAGGAGGTTTGACCCCCTGAAATAAAAAATATGTAACTCCATCCCATTTTCCTTTCTGCACAGCTCCGTGCCTTAAATATGACTGTTGATGTTTGCTTTATTTGATTTTCTTCAAATCAAGGAAAGAAGTAGTATATGTTTTAGAGAAAGTGTTGGTGGTGGTCTCCTTCCCCAGGCCAATTGATTGAAATTGGGTTTTCTGATGAAGTTGGTGTTGTATTCTGAAATAATGATTTTGGGTTTTTTTTTCTTAGTAGACTCTAGTACAGATGGTTTTTTGAAACAGAAAGAAAAGCATACCTGCTTTAGTGTATTGTGGGACAAAACAGTGCAATTTCCTTGCTTATCAGTTTCTGAAACAAAACTGGACCATCAGTAGGGTTCCATTTACTCTGTTGGTCAGAACTGTTAAGTCTATAGGAGTTGCAAGAGGTGCAGTGCCATATTTGCAATTCTCTTGCCTCCCATGCTTGAGCGCATAGGGTTGCTCTCTGCCTGCGCACAGGGATTTGCCTCCACAGGCTGCTGTGGGAGCAGTGTTGGTGCTGGTTTGCGGTGATCTCAAAGGGCAATTGAGATACAATCTTTACTTGCTGTATAGTACAGCATACATTTGACTCACTAGGCTCTTAAAATAAAACATGCTGTCACTCAGCAGAGATATTTAGGGATGGTATATGATTTGTAATGATCTCATAAAAGAGTTTTGAAAAACCTGAGCAGGCCTTATGTCAACTTCGTTAAGTAGGAAAAAATGGTACAGATAGACTAGACGAAAAATTTCCTCACAGGAAGGCTTTAACTTCATCTAACATTGAAGGAAAAAATGGTTGTATTAAATGCGCTGGAGAAATTGTTTCAGACTGTTAAGCAGCAGGAATAAATATCCTCAGTTATGTTCTCGTAGGGTCACTGAGATCTGTTGTGATCTGATGAGGAAATGCCATTTGAACAAATTAAAGCTGTCTGGTTGATGCTCCTACTTGTGCAGCTAGATTTGCCAAGAATTGGACAAACAGAACTCTTCCTTGGTAATTATGTTTAAGTATTTTCTTTATTTTCATAGGAAAAAAATAGCTGGGGTATTCAAGAATATGTAAAAGCAGAGTCTTAAAATACAAAATATCAAACTGCACTGTATTTTTGTACAAAATGAGTATAAATAAAAATGACTATGGCAGTGTGTAGTGCATTAAGCATAGTGCTTTTGAAAGATCAAAGTACTTACTGTTTCATGCTGGAAGTTTCCTTAACTATGAAATAATGTACTTTCTGGCATACATTATGGCTTGTTAAAGGAACTGATTTGGTCTGGGTAATAAACATCATGTCAAACATTATGGCAGGAAAACCTGCTTAATATGTTTTGTAATAAGACAGATTTTTTTGTTCTTGAAAACATCTGCCAACCGAATTCACAAGTGAAGACAGAAAATGTCATCAATTCTGTAACATTCTTGTAAATTTGATTTCAATTTTAGCAATGCAAACCAAGAAAAAAACTTTGATAATCTGCATTGACTATAATACTTTTATGGAATGATTAAACACAAGCATTTTACTTTTATATAATGTGCTAATGAATGCATATGAATTTTAATACTCTTACTGTTCAGATTTTAACAAGCATATTGACAGATCATTTTAAAAGCATCTGGTTTTTAATGTGTTGAATGGAGGATTGAGTAAAATAGCTAAATATGTATATACATCCTTTTTAAAAACATGTTTCTATCCTTCGTTATAAATATTACCATTTTTTCTTAGACCACCAGAGGCTGCTCTGTACATATGGGCTAATGCTTTCTCCCCAGAAACTTATTACCCTAGCCAGCCTTCATTTGTTACTGAAGTAAACTGAGAATTTGTTGGTCTCTAACCTTTTTCTGTGGAAACAGATCATAAAGCCTTAAATGTAATGTGATCATTACTTCCATTCTCAGCCATCTCCAATTCCCTCAAGATTTTCACACTGACAGTGCCTTTTCTATGTTAGAAGATACTTAAAAATGTAAATTAGTATTTTCCCCGTTCTAAACTGCATTCGCCACTTAAACAACTAAACTGAGTCAATTCTGAAATGTTGATAAAGAGTAAATATAAATTGCGTAATTTTATAGCAATAGTAATTTGCAATAACGTTGTTGCCCCAACAGTTGAAGGATATCGAAGAGGCAACCAAGGAAGAAGTAGGAAGGATCACTTTTATCAGACCAACTAATGGGGTCAGGTTTTGTGGACAAAAGGGATAAGCCTTTCCAAAGCCTGTATGCTAGGAATTTTGTCCTTTTTTCCCCCCACTGAGCTTATCTGCTTGAATAATTCTTATTGCAAATACTATTTTTACTATAGCACAATCTATAACAGCACCATTTCTATTAACAGCATATTATTGAAATTAGTTTTGGATGTAACATACTTTTCATAAATAATTTTTCCTATCTTCTGTAGGAGATTAAAAAGGAAAAGATCATGTGCAACCAGTTAATTTGTTTTACTAAAAATGGATGCATCTGGATGATTTGTGCCAGTATTTAGGAAAAAGGCAGTTGTGTTAATATACGGTTAAGTAAGCAATGACTGCTGGCATACAGGAAGTCCTGGCAAGCGTGCAAGCACAGTTGTGCCATTTCTGCTCGTTGTTCAGTGTGGCTGACACGAAGCATAGCCTGACTGAAGGTCACAGCAGAGTGTCCGCTTGTGGGGGATGACCTTTCAGTGCCATGGATTTCTTTCACATTGAAGATTGAGCCATTTCCCAACATAGCTGCAGTCCCACCAGCTGCCAGTTTCACCCTGTGGCCATCTCTGGGCCAATGACCTACCCTCTGATTTGGCAAGGTGCACGCCTGCTCTTGTCCAAAGCCTGTGTGACTATGTTAGCCTGCTGCTGAGACAAAGCTAATAAGCCCTTTATTCCACCAAAGGAGACAAAATGACGAGCTCTAGGTAAACAGCTCCTGAGAGGTAAGGGACATGTTCAGCACAGAGAATGTCTGTGGCAGACATGGGCATCAGGCCTTCAACCTCTAGAGTCTCATGCTGATGTTTTCTTTCCCCTTCTACAACAAAAAATGCCTGTTTTGTTTCCCCTTTTACAACTGCCAGCTTTACTTTATATATACCTCTGAAATAACACATGGTGGTTCTCTGCCCACTTTTAAAGCCTGTTAGTTCTTTATGTTCTTGAGAAATTTCCTTCACTTGTAAGCAACAGCAAAATCATGCTGATAGTAAAAAGCTCATGAGAACTGCCTAGAAACTACCATGGTGGTGGTGTTCTTGTCCCATGTTGGGGCTGGGCACTGGGCATTCAGAGCTGAGAAGACACGGCAGTTTGGGTGCTGGAGCATAAACACGTAATGACATTCTGAGTGCGCCAGGATCACCTGGAGAGATCTGGTCTTCAGAACCTGTGCCACCAGAGATTTTCACCACCCTGGGCCAGCAGCTGGAAATTAAACACCTACCGTGACACTTAGCACCTACAATTAGGCTTCCACATCGTTCCTAAAAGGTCAGATAAGCTTTAAGTTCCTATAGTTTCTGTAAATCAGGAAAAATATGTATATGTCATGTTTCATTCTACAACAAACAGGCATGTTACATTAAATGGCTAAACTATGGAGAGTTTAAACTAAAGTAGTGTTCAATAATTTAAGCATAGGCTATTAAGCATGAGCAACTAGCTTAGATATTTTTAAAATCCTGAGATTGTAAAGATTTCTTATGGTAAGTTTTGCATCTGCTAATCCTGAATAGTTTGATTCGTCTTCTTTTCCTTGAGCAATTGAGAAATCAGAGACACAGGTAATCACCGAAGGGAAATTCTGTATCTCCTGAAGAACACCATTGGCTCTTCTCTCTGCTATACCCTCTCTTTTTTCTGCATTTCACAAGTATGGTTTAATCAAAGAAAAGGAATAAATTGGAACCATCTAGCTTTGGTGTCTTTCAGGCATTCATTACATGATGCCAATAAAGTGTCCATTGTTAGATCCAGCTCCTAAAATGTGAGGCAAGCCATATAAGTTTCCAAAAGAAAGAACCAGCTTGCATCTCTCCTCCCACCACGAGCTGTATGGTGCTCCCATGGTGCTAAAAAAGACTCTCGCTCACATGTCAAAGGAGTCCTCCTTCCTTTCAGATGGGATTCAGGCTCATAAACCTGGACAGTTTGTGAGGTAATGGTGAAGAAAACTGGCTCAGCAGAATGCACATACTCGTTGAAGGCAAAAATGAATAAAATCATTCAAACATCTTGTACTCCAATATTGCCTGGTTTTGATTGTAGACTGACTGCAGTGAAGGACTATAAAGACCTTGTAGGTCTTCTGGTCCAGTGCAGATTGCTCTCTGCAGGTATCCTTTATCATTTATCTAACAGAACGAAAGGATTTTAGCTGATACCAAAAACGAGGATAACGTTCTCTAACCTACTACACACCAGTTGCATGTTTTGACACTTGATTTCAATGTGTTTGGGAAAATTGGCAAAAAGAATTTAGCAGAGGCTCAAGTGGCAACATACACCTTTTTCCAAAACTTTAAAGTTCTTCACATGTTTTTTTTCTTAGGGATCAGTCCAAGAAAAAAGGGTATCAAGGATCATAAGACTCTTGATATACTGAGAGATGATAAAAATTAATTTCTGAGGTAAATATTTGTAGCTGTCTTGGCATTATTGCAAAATAACCCTTTTCTCTGGAGACATACCACCCCACCAAACCCCTCTACAAATATTTATGTGTTTTGGATAGAAGGACATGAGGACATGAGGGCTGTACTGCAGTGCACAGAGGTCAAAAAAACATTTGTGGAGTCTAGGAACTGAACGTCAGCAGACAGGGAACTGGGGTACAGGATACACAGTAAGTTCAAGGATGTTTTCGCCTCATCTGTTACAGAAAACAAAGTGTAAATTCAGGAAAAAATGTGAAAGGAAAAAACCTAGCTTTCGGGATTAAGATAAATCTGGTGGTTCCTGTGTAGGCTGCTTGGCTGCCTGCGGCAGTGACGGCTGCCAAAGGGGCTAGAAATAATGGAGGAAACAGAGATATGGAACAATGTGAAATAAGCTGCCCAGGAAGAAATGTCGGTTCTACCCTGCAATTCATAGGTGCCTGAAATTTGAAAAATTAAGTATTGTAGCAATTCATTATTTTAATTTTAAAATCCTTACAAGTTAAGGATTTTAACTAAAATCCTTACTTTTTGTGAATTTGTATACTGTGTGATGTTATTTTGAATTATTTACATCTTGAAGAACAAGGCTGATCTTTTTAATCAGCTCATTGTTATCACTCTGCAGGCAAAGAAATATGCCTTATTATGAGTTCTTAGAACTGTCCTCTTGTTTTTCTATGCCTTAGTGAACTCCGTATCCAATCAGCACTCCCCAAGAACTAGGTTTTACCAACTTCAGAGCTGTTAGCTTCATTTCCGTAGTGTCCAGGCAGAAGTCATTTCTAAAGTAGTCTGTTTTACAATTATCTCCAGCCATTAACTCATCTAAATTTTGAGAAACCTTCCCATTCCTCTCTCAGCTGAATCCTTGTTTTATCTCTGTCTCCCTGGCTAAAAGTGGATTCTAAACTGATCAAAAATGCTTTTGTCTTTTTTGGTCAGTGGTGTTGGTAGCAGGTTTTCTCGCCTGAATGGGCTGCGTGCTGTTCAGACACATTGTTCTACACTTTTGTTGTTTAACAGTTGATTCTCATTCTCTTTCTCTGTCTTTTTTGATCAGTGCTTGGCAAGAATGAATTTGTCGATACCCAGTGAGGTATATTTTCTATATTTTCAAGTAAGACTTGAAGTTTTGTTTGTTTTCCCCATAGATGGCACTGCTTGGAGAGAAACTACTAAATAAAGTGAGATTGATGTGCCTTTAGAATTTAGAAGAGTTGTGTGTGTTGAGGAGACTGAAGATTTTCTGGGCTCTTAAGCAGCAGTTTGAGATCTTCTTGTCTGGTACTTCTAGCAAAAACATGGAGTGAGAAAAGTATCCTGCAAGTACATGTGCAAGTGTATGCACACAGGCACTACGTACGCCGAAGCATACAAAAGCTACTCACATTCTTGCGTGTTTGGCATCCTGTAGGCTACGTAAGGTGGCCTCTGACACAATGTGGGCTATGACACATGTAGGATACATGAGACTGGAAAGTTTTCTTTTTCCCAAAAGCAAAGATTTAATCAGTATATCCATCTATATAGTACAGCAAAGAATTTAAAATATATTTAGTTCAGGCTATGCAGCTGATACTTCATACGCATTTGCAGTAAGTTTGTTCTTTTGGACTGGTGTTTCAGTCTAGGACGTTTCTTCATTCCTATCTCCTATCTTTTCCACCTGCTGTGTAATGGAATAATCTGATTTCATGGATCTTGCCAGTTCAGCCTGTGTCCTGTAAAAGTGGGCAATTATCACTTAACTGTGTCACAACCACTCTGTTCTTAACCTGGGAAAAGAGAAGCTTTAATTGTGTGTAAATGTTAAGACGACAGGTTTTTATTTCTTTGGGGATCTGTTTCGCTGAGGAATTCTTTTGAAGTTATCAAATAAAGTAATGAAGAAATTTAGCAAAGCTTAGGCTGCCTAAGGAATTTTGAAAGATTTCTAGGTTCTGCAATTAATTTTGTGGCCTTACCCTTTGATACGTCACTGCCCTCACACATTTTACTTTGTAGGACATCTCTCTACTTCTCTAGCTACTCCACTTTTCCTGTTTGAAAAATGAACAAACACATTTCATGACAGGATTGTGTTATTTATCATGTGTCCCTTGCACTGGTTGCCAAAAAAAGGTAGGCTTACATTTAATGACTGTTGATTGTCTTTAAATTCCTTACCAGTGAAGATTTTGTGTGAAGTTCTCCGGAATGGGTTATGTCAAGGTTTCAGATGCTGCATGCTGCTCTGACTGCATGCAGGCTCTGACTGCATTGCCTTAAGTGAGCAAATGAGTTATGGCTGTGATAGATCTTAAAATAACAGCATTTGATTTGATCGTGGAGACCACTTGTCTGAAATACCTTTCTGCTGCTGTTTGCTGTTAGCTCGTTGTGTTCTTTTACCATTTCCTTTCCCTTTCTATTTTGAACTACTCTAGCTGATTTACAGAGTTTGGCTGACACATAAATTGATTTTTCTCTAATTGGGCACCAAACAGTGTCATCACTGGAGCAGAAGTTGAGACACTGTTGCTGTTCTGTTATGGTGGTGGTAAATAACCATGACATCATTTTCTAACAACACCATGAATAAAGCTGTTTCTACCCAAAGATAAAGTAACCAGGCAGAGTTCAGCTTTGCTAGACTAACAAAGACAGATGGCAAAAGATGACCACTGCCTCAGTTGTACTGTGGGTCCACAGAGCATACAAAAGTTGGAAAGAAAATGTCGTGCCATGGAAGTAACATTAATTATTTCATGTCCGAAGTGCTGTAGTCATCTTCAAGACTTCTCTGGAGTGAGTGCAAAGTCACTCTTCCTCAAGTGCCTTTGAATCAAAGTTTGGGGAGCTTTCACGAGGTACATTTCTACACTTCTGTGACACTAGAACTGCAGAGCTCCCTCTTTCTTGCTTTTGTTGGAAAGTATGAGGTACAGCAGTTGTGACCAGTCCTGGCTGAAAGTGCTTTGAGCATAGAATTGGAGTAGGTGACTGTCAGAGATTCTGTCCAGCTGATGTAGTTCAGTGTTTTGACATTACTAAGTTTCACCTCAGCCCTCAAAGTATTTGATCTATGGGTAGACTTTGTGGACATTGTGAAGAGAGGAAGATTTCACTGTCTCAGAACATTTAGCACTACTGAGGTTGTGGCTGGCCATCCACAAGAAGAGGAGCAGGTGATTTAGACCAGGAGGCTTACTGAGCTATGAGCATAGTTAAAGCAATGTGATCTTGCACAAGTACTGCTACAGAAATGCAATTTGAAAGATACAAACCCCTACACACAGGCACTGATATTTCTTGGCATTTTTAACACTGGGGTGTTGAGCAAATATTCATGATTTCTTCGGAGATCAAGAATTTCCCCAAGACACGACATTATCTTGAATTTGCTGAAGGACCTTCAAGCAGAATAGCAGCAGGAGTTTTTTCACAGATGTTGTCCAGATGTTATTAGCATGACCATTCTGGAATAATGGAAAGGATACAAGTACTGCCCACATCCTTCCTACTTCCTCTTCTTTGTTATATCTTCATCAGGATTTTGTCTACATTGTTAATTTGAGTCCACAATATTTCATTTTAAACTATAAAGCAGTTCTTGAGTTTTTCTCAGAAAGAGTAAAAACACCCTGTGACATTTAAACTGATTATTTGCTAAGTGTGTGTTTAGAAGTGGATAGACATGACAGAATTTAAAAGGCTGTACTTTATTAAAGCATCAGCAGTGATTTAATTAAGCATGTGCACAACTACTTCTTAGAAGACTTTGTCTAGACTGCTATTTTTAAGGTGAGACCCAAATCTTAGCAGCAGGCCAGTGCATTACCTACAGGTTGTCTTGAAGCCCCTGCACAAAAACCCTGCTTCTCTTCATCTGTTATACCTGTACCCATGTTCATGAAGAGTTACAAATTATTTAAGAAACTTTTGTCCAGTTTTGTGTGAATGCTGCCACCTTCAAACAAGTCCTTGCTGCTTGGTAGAGTCAGTTTGGGTATTTGGTCATTGTACTAGGATACACTGAACAGGATTGCAGTATGCAGGATTTCCCAGATGTCGGGCGCCTGGCAGCTGTGAGTTCTTACCACTAATTTTCTTCTTTTATTGCTAAGCAAGATTTAAGGTTTAGAATATGTTAGTATAGAAGCTTTTGCTCTAATAGAGCTAACTACAAAAAAAGAAAAATACATTAAACATAGATTGTTAAACAGTGTTCTGCTGCTCATTTGAAGAGCTCTCAGAGCTCTTCCAGAATCTCAGTTAGCCTGAAGATCTGCTTAATCAGCTCCTGGGCAGCCAGGACTAGAGACAAGTTACCCAGAGACTTCCTGGGGTTACAGTTTGTCTGCTGACACCATTAAGGAGAGATCCTGCAGTTGCCCAGGTCCATTCTTCTGCCCAGTCTTTTTCTTCTGTGGCGCAGGATGGAGTCTGTCCTGCTTCTCTTTTCCTGTTTATCCAGGGAACTTCTGTTAGGATTGTTGTCTGTTTTCATCCTGATATGGTTTTTAGCAAACTCAGACTTGAGATGATAAGTGTTAAAAGACTAATCTGTAAGATGGACAATATGTGTGCATTGTGATACAGAGAAGTTCAACAAAAGAAACTAAAAGAACAGAAAGTTTTTTCATTAAATCACAGTAAGATTCACGTCTCTGAAACTGAGTAATGGTTTGAATGGGGGAAGGCTGCAGATGTTCAATCCACTTAATCTTTGTCTTAAAATACATCAAACGAATGGTGTTTTCTAATAATGGATTAACACGGCATCAAGGACCATTTATAACAGTAACAAAAGTGACATCCTTGGGATTTTTTGAGGCCTTATTTTTCTTACCCCCCACAGCAGCATAGACACAGAGTACATATTTTATATAAGATACATATTCTCAGGATCTTCAATGGAATTTCTGTTCTGTTGTTGTTCAGTCTATAATCTCAATAAGACGCCCAATGTTTGGCCTATGCAGCCTGAATTACAAGATTGCTCCCAATTTTCCAGTTAGGTCAACCAAAAAAATTAGGATATGATAGAGGGTCAGTGGAAAAAATTCATATCAAAACAACTGTTCGCTATGTCATTACGACAACCTGCTGTAACAAATGTGCTTCTGTTTTAATTTATGACAATTAATTGCTAAAAGTAATTTAATCTGACAGTGGCAAGGTGTTGAAAGACTCCTGAAGATGTCATAAAAGTGACCTTTCTGCCCATGTGCAACCAAAAGCCATTTTTAACAAGGAGGCTCAAAAACAGTACAACTTCTTTTGTACTTTGTTAATTAGTTATTGATTTGAAACAATGCTCTGCCAAATATTGTCAGATTAGCTAGACGCCAGGAAGGTCACAGTGTGACAGTCTAGTCCTGATAATCTTATGGTATATAAGAATTCTTTTTTGCTTTGAACCTTTTGTTCTGATATCCTGAGAATTAGATTTCCTGGCTTTAGCATCTGTGCTAATTTAAAATACAGCCAAGCTGTCTGTTATGTAATTGGATGTTTTGAGTTGTTAAAAAAAATTGCAACGTGTTAGAAGAAAATTGCTGTTGATCTAATATCTAATGATCTTTGACGACAGCGATGCACCACTGCTGCAATGCCTACGGCCTTGCTAATCTGTGTGGAAAAGAGCCTGTTTTAATGAAATAATCAACACGAGGGAATCACAAAGTTCAAGACAGAGGTACGACGGGCAAGTTCTGAGGTTGTGTAGCAACTCGTTGGGATGAAAGATCATTTCCTAGGGTACATTATTGTGAAACAAAAATAACAGAGGTGCATCTGCACAGGAAAATGGAGAAGCAGAATTAGGAGAAGCTGAGTTAAATAGCTAAACATTCAACTTTTCAGCTTATTGAAATGAGAACCAACAGAAGATTCAAATCTGAATTTCAGATTGTGTTTGTCTTTAGATAATTACTTTATAAGCTAATGACAGTTACTTCAAATACAATTAACTACAGTCCTCTACATATTAAGGCACTTTAGCAAATCTTTATAACTGTGCATTAAGTAAGTAATATATCGGTTTACGTAAAGCACTGAGCACTTTGTGGTCTTTATTAAGAGAAATCAAATAGCTTTGAGCCTGTTAAATCTTGCTTTCACTTAAATAACTGCTCTTGAGTGTGATAAATAGAGATGGAGAAGTGAAGAACAGTACAGAGCAAAGCCATTCTATTTAGTTGAATTCACACAAAAGATATAAACTCTCTAACAGAGACTTTACAGCTGAGGCTTGTTCTGAAACCATAGCTGTTAATGAAAATACTGAGTTGTTATTTTACTTGAATGTGTTGAAGTTTGTGTAGATTCGTTGTTTCCTGTGGTGGGGAAAGCTGCATTTTTCTTGGCAAAAATGGTATTTTTCTTGCAATAGCATGGTTAAAAAAAGGTCTGTTTCTCATTACAATATATAAACAGATTGAAAGAACAGGAGAGTAAAATAGGCTTTTAAGTGCTATAGGAAATAGAAAAATAACACTTCTGCATGACTTCCATTAAGAGTTTTTGAATGTCTCTGATGCATTCGTTTCCAAAGGAATTGCTTTTAATGTTGAGAAAAATCCATGTAATCATTTAAATGACTGTCATGATCTCTCTGTGTCTTGTGAAGATAGTTCTTTTTATAAAAGTATTGTATTCATTTTTGTTTACTTGTCCTCACAATTAATTTGTTAATTGCCAGAAACATAGATGCTAAGGAAGATATTTGTGAAGATACAACCTGATGGTTTGTTCAAGAAATACTCTTTTATTTCCATAATTTGATCATACAAAAGGCTGTGTTTGACAGAGTTTGTTATGTTAGGCAGAAATATCTTGTGGGCAGAATCTTGACCCCTGAGATTGGGTAGTTTGGAAAGAAAAAAGTACAAGGAGACGTAAAAAAATATGTAAAATGTAGGTATCCATAACAGTTCTGAAGCAGCTGCCCCAGTCTTTGAGTATTTTTACCAATTGGAATCTCTTCAGCCAAGCTGCCGTAGTTGTTACTTAAATTAGAATGTGTGAGTCCACCTGCACAGATTGGCAGATACGCTTAGATCATCGTGGCATGAGGATTTTCTTGTGAACTGCACAGGTATTTGTCCATAGCCATGGTATGAGCGTGTAGATAGGACTGATCTGAGAAATTGTTATTACATCTTCAATCTGAGAAGTTTCTCCATGCAGGATTTCCAAGCTTTTTGCCAGAACAAGCTACTTCAAATTCAGCCTTCCTTTGCCTGGAACCCTGCAAATTATATGGAAAAGGGAAAAAATACACAAAAATCAAGAAGTCTGTCAGAGCTAAAAGGGAAAGTAGTTACTTTTTTTCTTAAGTAAAACCTCCTCTGATTAATTACCCTCCTTCCTCCTATTTATTTTCTTCTCCTGCACCTTTTTCATCTCAGTGAGTCAGCAATATTCTTGTGCCCAGACTAAAAAAGACAAATGTCATATTTGTGTTTACTTACATTCTTCTCTTAATAATAAAATAATTAACTTATTAGTGAAGGTCATAATTAAGAGCCACTGAGAAACTGATTTTGTCTGATTTTTTCTTGGTTTTGGTCTCCTTTCCTGCACTTTACTCGACAGTTGGGTGGTGATGGCAAGACATGCCAACAAAATCACAAAATGAACTAGGTTGAAAAAGACCTTTGAGATCATCAAGTCCAACCTATGACCTAACACCTCCTCATCAACTAAACCATGGCACTGGGTGCCTCTTCCAGTCTTTTTTTAAACATGTCCAGGGACAGTGACTCCACCACCTCCCTGGGCAGCCCATTCCAATGCCCCATCACTCTTTCTGTGAAGAATTTTTTTCTGACATCTAACCTAAACTTCCCCTGGTGCAGCCTAAGAAGTAATAATGGGAAGATCCAGACTGGAACAACAGCCTGATAAAATTGCCTTACCCTGGCTGACAAGCCAATGCTTTAACCAGGGCAATGTTGCTATAATAATATCTGAGACTTAATTAATTTAGCCTGAAATCTGGGATTTACTTTATAAACAGCAAACCCTTTCAGGTTATAAAGTCACTTGAATTTCCAAATAAAAAGCTGAAGCAATAAGAAGAGCGTTTGAGCAGAGCAGCAGAAGGTATTCACCATGGAGAGAGGGTTAGTCATTGCGGAGTGAACGACATGGGCATCGTTTGCTGCTGTCTTTATTTTTGCACAGATCCATGTCCAAACTCACCCTGCTTAACTCTCAGTTCCAATGTGAATCTAAGAGATTCCGTCTGCAACACCAGCTCATATATCATATAACATCAGCATGGTTCTGACATGGTGGCGCTCCAAAGGCCTCTTGTGAAGGCCCACGTTTGCCAGAAAGGAAGTACAGTATTACATCAGTGTTACAATAATGCACCTGAGACCACTGGCACCTCTCTAAAGAATGGTTGTGGGCACTGACAATGTCTCTCTGTGGTTTCAGGCCATTGTTGAACAGGTTTCAGGCCTGTTGAAATATTTTAAGTGAGCACTTGGAGTCAGGTCTTGTGGTCGAAAGAGTGGAAAGACAGTTTTGATTTCCAACTTGTTCCTCACTCAGCAAAGATGCTTGGTGCACTTTGGAAACAGGAGATGAGAGTAGGTTGGGGTTTTTTTAATCCAGAAGTAGCTCTAGGTTATTGGTTAGGAGCTGTAGTCATCAAGAGCTTAGCTGGAAGAATGCTTTTTCTGTCTTGGAGTTGCGTTGTTTTTTCTCCTGTGTGCCATAAAGCTGGAGTATAAAGGGGAAAAGTAACTCCCTCCTGCTGCCCTAGCATGTTAGGACCCAAGCTTGCTCTGTTCCCACATACATATATATATAGTGTAAGTCTGAATTTTATTTCCTGACCACTCTCACCAGGGAAAGCCCAGCTTGCATTTGAAGTGGGGAAAGTGGGACAGGATCTGAAGTCATCTTCAGTGGTAATTGTGGTGGGAGCTGGGGAGAACAGGAGCCCTGGGGAGGAGCCAAAACACAAAGCATAAAAACCATGGCTAGACGTCAGTCTTGCATTACCTAAAACTTGTAATTTTAAGCCTAATCTCAGCAGTCACACCATAGCAAAGTGCTGGTATCACCACTTCCTCCCAAACGAGCCCTTCATCCTCTCTGCACTGGTGGAGGCAATTTAAATTTTGTGTCAGTCCACCAAATGCATTTTTTATTTACGTCTTTTATGTGGCTGTTTGATATGTCAGATATTGCGTATTTCATGGAATACTTCTTCCTTTAGCAGGAGTGTTGAGATTGCATGCTTTCCTGATAAATTGCTGGCAGTTTTGGTGGTGGGTCTACCCTTAACTTAGTATCATGTACATTTAACTGCACTATGTAAGAATTCTGGTCTTCCTTTGTGCTGCTGACTCTGTGCACACAACATTACTGGGGCTTCGTAAGCAATATTGGGAACACTTCCATCACCAGCCCAATTCACAAATAAAATAGGCAGAAGAAATTGTACAGAAATACCTCAGGTAGATTTGGGAATAAGACTGCCATCTGTAATACAAAAAAAAGGCAACCTTAAGTCACTTTGCTGTATTGCTTTCTGAAGGCATGTGCCAGATAACAACCTTGGCTGTGCTGTTTATAGCCTGCAACTCCACAAATGACCAGACTTAGCTGTTGCGATGCCTCGTCTCTCCTTCTGTCTCTACACAGGCTGCTACCTACTGCCAGAGTATGTATCTTGCCCCCACCTCAAAAAGTGCCCTTAAAAAGATAGTATAATTTTTTATTTCACTACTTCTTCCTGCAAGTGGAAGAGTCTGGCAATTTTACATCTGAAGACTCATGATTTAATCCCTAAGGTCATAAGTAAGGAATTTCTGAATACAGATGCTGAATAAAATAACATCACTCACATGCATTTACATTATTTTAGTGTTGAACCAGTGCAGATTCAATGCTCCGTGTTTCCATAGAGCTACCCCAGACACTGGTGATCATGAACTCACTCTGCACAGCTGATCAAATCCTGCTGAGTTTTGTGGTTTTAATATGGCAAAGTATGCAAATAAAACCAATACAGAGCCCATAAAAGGAGGAAAGAAATGTGTCCTCTACTCAGACTTTCAAGGCCAAAGCATCAGCTGTCTATGATTTCATCTCTTCTCCTCTTGTTTTCTCTCAAGTTGTCTCTTTCTCACTCAGGACACAACAACTAAAATAACTTGCTTGACTCACTGCTCAGTCTTCATCATCCTTTCTTTCCTGCGCTCCTTACATGACCTGCTAAACTGAATTTCAGATACATGTTGTCAGATTTAAGATTTGATATAATTTACCTCCACTGTCACTTTTCGTCCACTATTATCTCCCCCACTCACAACTGCTTTGCTGCTGAGATGGTCTTGGTGTTTGTTTCTGCAGCCTCCTTTTGTCTGGTTTCACACAGCTGCAGTTGCCCCTGTATAGAAGGTATTGCTATGGCATGGCTATTGCCATGCTTCCTGAAAGCCCAGTTATTTACGGGTTGTGCAACAGCCAACCCGTCTTCACTTTTATGTATCTCCGTACATGTAGCATCCAGATTAGTGTTGCCCGTGTCAGTGAGTAAAGCAGAAATACAATTCCTACTCTTAATAAGATGTCCCGCTGTCTCCTGGGATCACCACTTGGACTGAAGCAGGGAACTGCTTTGAATTTCCCAAATAACTGTGCAAGAATTCTCTCAGCTCCGTGATTGAAAAGGTAAGAAAGATTTTTGCATAGATGGGATGCTTCCTAATACACTGGAGTTTCTTAATTAAAGTCAAAATCTTCTTAAATGTCCTAAGCTAGACACTTTCAAGTCTTTTCTTCACATGCTCATGCTGCAGAAATACATTAATACAAGATGCTTGCTTCCACTTCTTTTCCTGTTTTTGGTTTATATCCTCTCCTTACTTTCATCCTCTTCTCTGGTTGTAATACCCTATTTACTATCTTTGGGGGCCAGGGGCAGGCGGGTGGAGGAAATCGCATGCTGGCTGGTTTTTTTGTTTCTGTTATGGCTTTATTGCACTTAGAGCTATCCTGGTTCTCAGCCAGGACAGAGTTAATTTTTATGCAGTAGCTGTGAGGGAATGGAGCCTGGAACCATGTGGGCATGTCTAGGTTATTATTCTATATCACCTCTTGTCACTGTCAGGGCAAAAATGAGGGATTCTTACTTCCCAGAAGGGGGGGCGCAGCTTGTGGTCAGGAAGAAAAGCATGGATAAGGAGGCTCTGTCTGCCATTTTGTTCATTGTGGCGGGGTCACACCAGGTCAGCTCGGGCTCAGTGAGCATTTTTTTGCATGTAGATCACCCTCTTTTTTGTATACTTTTCTTAATATCATTACTGTTACTGTTTGTTTTCTTATCTCATTGCTGTTTCCAGTAAATTCTTCTTATCTCAACCCGTAAACTCTGACTTTTGTGTCTCCCACCAGAAGAGGGGTGGGAGGAGCAGTGTCTGGTTTGGGAGAGTCTTGGCTTGGGGGGGTCACTAAATTAGTTCCTAATCCATGACAAATGCGTCTTAGACCATGTCCTGCACTGAAATTTTGGAGCTGCTCGGGTGATCCTTCTTGTTCCACCGTAGTGAAAAAGTTTTTGTCTCATGTAAGGCAAATATCTGCAAAAGGGATGAAAAAAATGCAGCAGGTGATAAGCATTCTTTAGTACTCATGATGGGTGTTGATGTAACAGGGTATTTTTATACTTATATGAATTTTAATGTAATGATTTTTTTGAAGGTTTGGGGCGAATTGCAAAAGTTTGCGTGCCCCAAGGCTCCCTGAGGCAATGGGACAAGCTGTGTGTGACTGTCAAGGTGTTGCTGGTGGGAAAGATCTAACATCTCCAGGGATAGGAGATCAGAGCCTTCTGCAGCCTTCTGCCTCGCAGCCAGTGTGCGGTTCTGTTCTCCCATATTTAACGCATGTACCATACTTGTTTACAGTAGCTTATCGAGCTAGAAGGAGAAATTGTTTTGCTGTGATAAGTGGTAATTAGAGAAACCACCTTCAAATAAATTCTTAAAAAGCTATTCAGTTGTATGGCATATTTCCCTAGTTGTGTGCATTTTTCACTTGTCTCAGAAAAATGTGCTTTCTACTTCTTGATTTTAAAAAAAACCAAAGTAGAAGGTTACCACATCTGAAAACTACATGTTTTATGTTGCTGTTTTCCCCACAAACGAGTAGAGATACGACATGAAGTCCAGGCTCAGGGATAAATGGAAGCACTTTAATGAACTCCCAGAAGGCTTTTATATGTTAGTTCGCAAAGTGTATTAAATGGCATAAGGTAATTGGTTTTTTGTCATCCACCTATTAAGGGGATTGGTCAAGTTCTAAGACACCCATCTCTGAATGTTTTTCTAGTTAGAACCGTAACAATTCTGCAAAACAACCTGCAGCTGCAAGAAGTTTACAAAACTGTAACATTGTTTTAAGTTACTTGCATGGGAAAGACAGAACTCTCACAAAAATGCTGCAGAGAGCTGAAGAAATTCTCTGCTGGAGCTTTTTCAGCATCCATAGTTTTATTCTTTTTTTTTTTCTTTATGTGATTTTTTTTAGTTTTGATGTATTAGAAGTTTAAGATTGGGATCTGGGCTGCTCTGCCCAAGTAAAGCTGATGGCGGTTCAAGGCCTCTAGATCTTGCCGCATCTGTAACTTTCTAGCAACAGGTTATTTTTAAAAAAAAGGGGGAAAAAAAAGGAAAATTTGGCACTGAAACACAAAATATGTGAACCTGTCACAGTAAGCAATCTCATAGGGCAAGCTGCTTTGCAGGAGCTAATTAACCTTAGGAAATAATTACACAAATATGCAAATGTTGTTTAGACAATTCCATGTGTTATCGACTCAGGTAGTCCATCATAACTGCAGACCTTGCAATGTCTAGGTGTTAGAATCTGGCATAGTTGATAAGGCTTCAGTTGCTGCATCGCTCCAACCTGGTATTTAACAATTAATGACTGTGATATTACATTGGTAAATTTAACCTGGTTTTTTGAATGCAACAGGATATAATATTGTATTCACAGTGTGCATACTGCTTATCCGTGTATACCTAATGGCTCCAGCCGTTAAAATGTTATATACCTTTCTACTCTTAGGACTAACAATACTGGAAAAAATGACAGACCAAAATCTGAGTTCACTCCCTTCACTTTTCTGCCCAATGGATGTCCCAGGAATAGCCTTGTTTTGGGCTGCTTTGTATGAGATAAACATTGCACGAGAGCCTTTTCACATAGTATGGTTCTTAGTCTTTTTTTCCTTTCATGTCTAATTATATATATTGATCAAGAGGGAGGATTTTCAGAGGAATGGAGACCCAGAACTATGACTTCCACAGCTCCAAAGAACCAGACCGCTTATTTTGACGTAGAGTTACCTCTTACAGGTGACCAGCTTTCAGCAGCTGGAAATCTAAGTTCAAGTTTCCCAGCCCCTTTCCATCTCAGTCTGTTCCACAAACAGGAATGCATTCAACCTGAGGTGCCTTTGGAGGTGCATAGTGTGATTTCTTCAGGCTAATCTCCAGTCACTTCTGTACACTTCTATAGGGAATTATGTGAACTCTGACCAAGAGACCCCCTCTCTATCAAATAATTTAGCAGTGTTCTATATAAGGCATTCAATTTAGCTGCAGTGAAATTACAGAAAGCAACAGTTGCCTGAGACTGTCACCTTTCATACTGAAAATGCAGCATCCAGTCTCATAATTTAATCCAAGCCAGGCAGTGGAGGTTGAACCTCACAGAGTCAGTGCAATTTGAAGTCCTAAGGTGCTCTGCTCCTGCAGCTGGATGTTTCATGTACAGAATTGGCACCAGGTCTGAGGTGTTTGTGATATGGGCTTGTTACAAGGGGAAAAAATAAGCAGATGCTCTGAAGAAAGAGCTTTTCTTCTAAACATATAGGACTCCTACAAACTCCTTCTTACACATACGTGCTTTTCTTACATTGTTTAGGGTTTAGCAGAGGGTGCAGCAACCCAGTTTATCCTGACATTTTTATGGCTTTTTTTTTAACCGGTTATAAAGGAAACTGTAGTTGCAGTCTATATTTAACTCATTCTAGCTCATTTCTTTTTGCTTTTATAGAATCCTGTTGAGTCTTTGTACTGGACTGTGAAGCTATGCAGTCATTAATTTGGTTTACTAGACCACTGGTTATGCTTTGATTGGTGAAAGCTTTTTTGGGCTGAGTTCAGAAGCTTTTTGCTGATGTCTTAGTCTTGTGGAATCTAAAATTGTGTGCTTTTTTCAGCAGGGCATAGAATAATAAATACAAAATAACCTGAAAATGCTATATTAAGCAGAAACAACGTCCTCTTTTTCTCAGAATGTTAAAACAGCATTGGGTACCTAGACAAAAATTGCTGTTAAGAGTATCAATGGTAACATTATTATTGAAAAACAAGTACCTCCTGTGTATATAACTAAGATAAATCTTTTAGATAAATTAGTAATTTTAAAACTTGCCCGGTGTTTTAATGTGCTTTTTCCATACATATTCTAGAGTACATCACTTTCACATAGGAGACTCCTGTTCAAGTTGTTCTTCAGCTTTATCTTAATAACTGGTCTGTCAATCTTATTTTCTTTATGTAATTTCTTTTTAAAAACTTCCCTTATTCCTCACAAGGGAAGGAATCTTTACCTATCTGTGCAATCAAATTTCAAAACAGCAACAAACAGTTTTGGAATAAGTCCTTTCTCACACTGAGGTGGTTTATAATAGGTGATACATAATTAGTTAAAACTGCGTTCTGTCATAGTCAATGAAGAGCAGAATCTGTCCAGGAATAAGAGGAATTCAGGTTTTTCTGGCTTTTAATCACTGCTGCTGTAGTGGAAAAGCGTAAAAGCACATCATTATTCTAAAAACTTTGAGTCAGGATCCATAAAAGATTTGTAGCCGTCTTGCTCTTACGCAGAAAACATGAAAACAGAAATAAAAGCCAAAATCCACCAGATTATTTAGTTGTGTCTCTTCCCACTGATTTTAGACACTTATAAGAGCTTAAATCCCCAAAACTGAGTTGCAGAATGGAATTGAGATCTAGATCACTTCAATATTCTTGATAAATTTCAGTAATTCACACTGCGTAATTAACTGCTTCTGATTGCCAGTGGCTTTTACTGGTTTATGCTTTCTTTTTCATTAGGATACAAGGCTTTTGTTGTCTGTGTCTGAGTCACCTAAGGATATTAAGTTGTTGGTGGAGCAGAGCAAAGGGAAAAGGCATGCAAATTTTAGGAAATTTCATGACTAGACTGATCAGCTCTTTCTGGCATTGAAGAACCTGGAAAGAGCTGGCATTGTTATCCGGGGTGTGTGAAATACTGATGGAGCGGGGGACCTAGCAGAGCATCTTACTCTTGTCACCTGAGACTAGACCAAATTTGTAGTTATGACCTCAACAACCCAAGAAATAAGGCAAATATAGAGGGATATAGTGCTTGCCAGGAGCCTCTAAGATAGGAGTACACAACTGTGAGTTTTGATCACAGTGCACTAAAATCAGTGTGTGTCACTCTAGTGCCTTCTGTGATTCTTAGGCTGGCTGGCTTTGACAAAGTCTTGTTCAATAATAAGAAAAGGTGGTCCCCCAGTTACCAAAAACTCCAAAGTAATGGCTGCCACCAGTCAAGAGGTGTTTTATTTGTGTCTCATCACCTGCAGTCACAAAAAGTAACATTTAAAAGAGTAGCTGTAAATGCCATTACTTTAATCTTAATTCAGGTTTTCAATGGCTCATAATATGGAAAAAAAAAAGTAAAAACTGAAATTATAGGTCTTTACCAATCTACATTATTCTATGATTATGTATTTATGTTGTTCCTACCTATTTTTATTTGTTTTATCAGTCTAAGGCATAAGCACTTTAAACAAACAATGAATGAACGAACATTTGACAAAGAATTGTAAGAAGAATGAAAATCCGAGCTGTAGCTCATAGTTCTTATGAATGCCTTTGTTTAGCAGAGTTGTCCTCATGGTATTTACACAAAATTTTGCAGATACATAGTTTTTTTTATATTAAAGTAAGCCGAAAAAGCAACAGTTTTGCTGCCTGTAAATTGCAATCTTGAATTTTCTTTATTTAGACAAAAGAATGTGTTCTTTTTTTGGTACTAGTGTGTATTCATTTGATCTTTAACAAAACATTCTAACATATAGGAACACATTGCTTTTAGACAGAATTGCCATTTTTTAAAAGATAATTGTCACAAACATAATTTCTTTCTGCAGGATAATGGCTCTCCTGAAGAACATGCAATTTATGTTTGGGACCATTTTATTTCCCAGTCAGCTGCAGAGAACGTGTTTTTTGTTGCTCACAGTTATGGTGGACTTGCCTTTGTAGAGTTGGTAAGTGTGAATTCTCCATTGCCTGCTTTCCTGAAGACTGTCTCAGATTTTCAGCATTCTTTGTGGTCACCTTCTTGAAAGTAGCCAGACAGAAACAACTGAACCAGTGGTCTTGTCGGTCAGGATTTCTTTGCAACCAGAAGGTCACTGCGTCTTTTCTGGTTTTGAGATAGACAATAAGGTCCCAAGTGTGCATGAACCTGAAAGACTGTGGGGAAACAGAACTCACTGGATCCTCCTTGTCCAGACTGTGTGCTGAAAGGCACCAGTTTCTGCTGAGGGGCAGAAAGACTGGAGAACGTATGAGACTGAGGACCTATAAGAACAGTTTTAAAGCAAAGTCAAGGTAACAAATGCAGCTTTTTGTATATAGATTGGAGCTGAACGTGTGGGGAAGTTTGGCGACTGTGTTCAGTTTTTGCAGTTTTTCTACAAAGGTCTGCAGAACTTGCTGGAAAGACTTCTGTTTTCCCATTTATTAGGTTCTGCAGTGATATAAGGTGGGGAAAAACACTGCTCAGTGTAAAGCTGCTCTACATCTGGTGCCAAGACTGCTGAACATCCAGTTTGTCAGTCTTTCACTCTTTTCTTTAAAGGCAGATCTCTCGACCTCACCTGGTATACCAAGTTGCCTGTTAAACTTGTATACCATTCTGTCAGTGTTGCTACAGTCTCCTTGTGTGATTTTAAGACATTAGTGTAATCAGGATGTGTTTTATTGAAGAAAACTACAGAAAGTAAGGGTCCTGTTTATTGTGGAAAAGTAAATTGCAGAGCGTTACAACTGGTTTTATAGACACAGGAAACAGCAGACATATATGTACATCTTTTGTCTACAGCACATTAGTTTAATCTAACTGAAAGTTGATTAAGGTGTTTCCTGCCTGAACATAAGATGAATGCCTTAGTTGAGAAAAAGCATGCATGAGTGTGTTGGTTTTAATCTTATGCTGCTCCAAGTAGCAATAACAATCCAGACCATGATCACTTATATTATTTTAAGAACTTAAGATTTTCCTTAACCTCTTTTTTTGTTGTTGTTGAAATTAATGCAGTTTTCATTTTCTCTGTGGTCCTGGAAGAGTATGTGTAAAATATGCATGACATGTACAGATTTGAGACTTGAGAACAGTTCGTTTTCCTGATCTGAAGATCGTTTGGGAATTGATCATTTTTCACAGGTATTTTATTACCTGGTCAATAAATACTAAATTTTTAAGAGACCTTGAAGGTGAATAGCTCCTTCTGTAACCACATCTTTGGGCAAAAAATATTTTGCATGCATGTGCCTGTTGCTCTTGAGATGCCATGAAGGTTAGGGAGCAATTGTTCTGTCTTGGCTTTCCTGAGTTGTGATTTTCAGCTGCTCTGTGTTTCAGCCTAGGTTATTCTGGTGTAACTTGTGAGTCCAAAGTAAGGCTTTGGCAGAATTTCTGTAGGTTTTGTAAAGCCACATTGTTTGGGTCACCAGATGCCCAGAGATACATACACTTAGCAGAGGGCAGGAGCAAGAATCAACTGGAGACCTTTCTCAGTGTTTCCTGCACAGAGTACTGACTTGAAGGAGGCTTGGAGAGTTTTTCCATCACATTTCAGTCAATGGCTTGAGGTGGCCTGGGTAACAGATGACCAAGGTGTCATTACCATTTTGCCTGTTTCTCTTGTCACACTGGTGGATATTTCTTCACTTTTGTTCTACTTTAATATGAAGCACACTGATGTTTCAGAACAAGACTTGACTTCTGACCTTGGGGTTTCCAGGGTCAGGGTGCTCAGGGCCTGTGAAATTATCACAAGCTGAGCGAAAGTTTTTATCAATCGCAGGAAGCAACCAGTAAGTAAGAAGTTAAAAAGGACCTTTGTCAGAAAGACAAGATGGTCTCAGTAAGGGTCAGCTTCTGTAGTCTGCTGTCTCTGCAGGACATGCATGCCTGAGAGGAAGAATATAATACATATCCATTGACACATCACATATCTGTCATGCAAAACTAGACCTGAAATGTATTTTTAATGTAACCCAATGTTTTTCTAAAAAATCAAAGGATATGAGCACCTGGTTTAGGCAGAGGTAGTTTGATATTTGAGTTCTACTGAAAGCAGTTTGATTAAATAATTTGTATACTGGAGGACATACCATTGAAACAAACCCTGAACTATTTTATTGTAGTATTAATTTGTAAGATTTTATTTTGTTATCATCTCCTTTCTCTTAAACTTTATATCCGTGTGGCACTTAGTAATTGCAATGAGCTCCAAAAAGAAATGCAGTAGCTGATGGGCAATTACTGTCTTATGACAAATACATTCGATCACTTCACTTTCTTCTCTGATTCATGTGGGGTGATGATGAGGTTGATAGAGCAGCTACACCATATAGCAACTGTACCACCTCTACACTTCCTTTGCAAGTTTTTGGGTTAACTGATTCATGAAATTGTAGGTTAGAGTCGTTATGGAGACCTGTTGCACAGCTGCTCCTTCTACATCCGTGCCTGTTACAGGAGAGCAGTGTGAAGCATATGGCTTTAATTTGGAGTGAAGGTTTCTGCCTGAGCCCTCTGAATTTTATTTTGCCAACAGGAAAAAAGAAAACAAGCAAAAAGTATCCAAAAATATTTGTGTTTTCAATTAATATCTTTTTAGTCAACTTTCCATGTTCAGTGCTGCGAGGTCTGTCATGATGGCTTGCAGTCATCTCAGCCACAGCTTGCCACTTCATCGAGGTGCAAGGCTCTTGGTGAAAACAAGATGTTCTGGCATTAAACAGAAAAACCCAACGAAAGCAGTCTTGTTCATGGACGTTCATACCATCATGTAGGAGGAGCTGCTGCTCTCCCAAGAAAAGGCAGAGAACAACATTCAGCCTTGCACAGGCGGTACCCATCCAGGTGCTCCTTTGTTTGAAGCTGCTAAAGGAGGTAGCACAGGAAAGGCAGTGCTGCTCTGCCGTGTCCTTGATTGGTATGCACTTTGTTGGGAAACTCAAAGTGAAAAGAGAGCAAATAGGACCATCACATATGAAATTGGTATAAAAGGAGGATCCTTTTTATTTACAAAACTTTGGTGGCCAAAGCTTGGTCTTCGTTCCAAATTTCTTCTCACCATAAAAATGAGTCTGTGTTTTGGAAGTCCTTCATTAAACAAACAAGTAAAGCTTGGCTGCAATTTTCAAATATGTGCCACATCAAATAAAAATTTTATTGGTGTTTGCAGCTTTTTGATCTACATTTTCTTATGTCTGTGATTGCAAGATGTTAAGAAAAATAGGGTGAGTCTGCAATATCATACTCAAATACAAAGAAACTGTTACCCAGTTACTGCAACATAGGTGCACATTTTCTGTACCTTGTTGTGTCGTAGATTACTAGGGGAAAAATTGAAAGTGATTAAAATGTGTGGGAAATAAAGTTTCACCAACAAATGTATTAAGTTTTATTGTTGTTCTGTTGTTTATAGGTTGAATTACAAGTGGTAAATCATAAGCCATATATTAGAATGTATCTTAATATTTAGTAATTAAAACTTTGTGTAATTGTGGTTTGAAATTAAATGTACATGTGATAATATCTACACGTAAATTACTTTTTGAATGCACAGCATGAAAAACAATTGTTGGGTCATTGTGTTTTGCTAATTGCTAATTACTGATTTTGAAAAACTCAAGCCATGATTCATGAACACATCTCAGCTTCTTAATTCTGTTATCCCTTGCACAGTGTAGTCAAGAATTTATTTTCAGAAGCAGTTTGCTTTACTTGATGGTAAATTGTGGAACTTTCCCAACTCCAAGCTTATAATAATTTTATGAAATTTAACAGAAAGTGAGAATTTCAAGTTGACGGAGTCAATTTTATATTTAGTTTACAGAAAATAAGAAGTTTCTGGTACAACGCCTCCTTTGAGTTTTTCTGCCAAATTTTGTGGGTTTACAATTATTTTGCCTTAAAAAGAATGTTTTTCCTTGTCATTGCCTGCATGAAAGACCCACACAGGAGAATCTTTGTGGAAGATTTCTGCTGTTTGCTTCCTGTATTTCTGAGACCCTAGGCTTTGCATTTTCAATTGTTTCCTCATGATCTTATAACTAGAGGTATAGCTTTTTTGTTTTAATTTTAGTTAAATTATATATTTTTTTAAAATACCAAGTATCATGGGAATCATGACAAAATTGTGAGAATCATTAATGGTAGCTCCGTCTTACATCGTTCATACTGCTGTAAAACTACAAAGTACACAGGGGAATGTAATAACTAGGAGAAGGAAAGTAGGTTCATTGTCTTTAGCAGGTGATAAACTATTCATTATGGTCTTTTGGCTAAAATATTGGGTGTATATATGGATAATTTGCACAAAGGTGTAAGTAAAAGGAGGGGAGGGAGGGCATCATTTTAGCGAGCTTTGTTAAAATGAGAGCCCTTAAAACACACTGTTCAATTTACTGTATCCACTGTAGAGTCCTAATTCCATCAAATCTGCCAATTTTGGCAATTTTAAATAATTTTAGGTCCGTCATTTTGAGATAGTCTCTGCAATATGCTGCCACTTCATTTTGATGTATTGTTCTGAGTATGGCAAGGACCTGGCCCTGACTGGCGCTGATAGGTGCCATAATGATGATGATAGACAGGCACCTGCTGAGCTACCTGTGAGTCTCTGAGGCTGCATCAGTATTCTGGCACAGGCAAAATGCAATTTAAGAAACTTAATGACTAGACTGTGAACCTGTCATTAGTTTTGTATTAATTTAATTTCCTGAAGTCTCAGACTGAATGGTTTGTTATATTTGGCTTTTTTATATATACTTATATAAATATATCTACTTATTTTTTAATTCAGTTTGCCTGGAAAATTGATGAGTGAGTACTGTGGACATACAACTCTTAATTCCCCTGGCTGGCATATTAAATCGAAATACATCTACTGATGTGTGGTAGAGATAACATAAGATCTGTGGTGGCTGTAGGAAGCATGGGAGAGAGCTGGGAGTAGAGAGGTGAGAAGGAAAACACCTCAGTGACCAGAGTCCTTATTTTGAAGACAAAAGCAAAATACCACTGTGCTTTAAGGCTTTGTGAGTATTTAATGGACAGAAAAAGAAAAAGAAAAAAGAAAAAGAAGACACTTTAGATGTTGAATGTCAGTTGGGAGAGCAGCATGGGATGCCGTTTTGAAGGTTTGTGGGGACCTGGCTTATATGTCCAGTCTTTGGACAAGTCACCTCATCCAACTCCACCTGGTTTAGGTCTCATCTTTTTCTGTGTTGGACACTTAGAATAACATCTTTTTGAGTCAGGTCAGACTTAGTGCACACACTCAGAAAAACAATTCTGAAAGTAAAAATTAAATCTTAATTCTGTTTGGTTATTTATTTTAGCTATTCCTTGTTGTCCTTCTTGGGAAAATGCTCGTTCATCTGAAAAAGATCAAATGAGAAATGAAGGTGGACAATAGAAGCTAATGGAGGAAGCAGTGGTAGGTTGTGTAAAAAAGGGTTAGACAGGAATAGGGTCTCTAGCCTTGATGCAGATTTTTTTGGTATTCCTGTTACAGACGTGGGCACATAAATGAAGTATGTGCTCCTGAAATTGGGTCCTGGCATTAAGTGATGAAGTCACCACTGGTATTTGGAAGTAGAATTTCTGCAGTAATAGAAAGTAAAGGAAACAGTACAAACTTCAGGACAGTTGGGCATTCACTGGCCAGTCATCTGCATTTGTGCACAAAGAGCAATCTCATCAACAGGGAACAGCAAGGCTGGAGAAGCCCTCGGACAACTGGCTTCATTGCCAATGCCTGTAAGTGAATGACCAGGTAATGTAACAAGAGTCAAATATACTGTGATTTGTTTGCTCTTTCTGTCCCAGGAAGGGAAATATTAATGCTGTCCAGCATGCTGCTGTGATTCATCTGAGGTAATTTGAGACCTTTGGGAGGATTAAGTCAGTCTGGAAGAGATATGGGGAAGAGGTGTTGGTACGCTCAAATCATTGGAAAGCGTATTTTGCCAGAAATAATGACAGATCCTCAGACCTGCTGTGACATGGTGCCAGCATGGACAGGTCCTACCTATCATAAGCACCAAAATCAATATAGCCATAGAGATAGTACACACATCCTTTAGCCTTATCAGCCTTAAAAAGAGCTGTGTAAATTGCTAGTGCTCTTACGTTAACTTTGGTAGCTATATCTAGAAAGAGAAGGTTCAGCATCTGCTTTGTATTTGCTGCAGAAACAGAGTTTAAAAGCATGGCTTGTTCGGCCTGGTAAAGGAAAGCTTAGAGGGATTGGTAGCACTCAGCAAATACATCGAGAGAATAAACAGCAGGGAGGGAGAGCCATATAAGCCAAAGAACAATATTGGCACAGGAACAAATGGATTAAAACTGGTCATGAATAAATTTAGGATGGAATTAGGTTTCTCATCATTGGATTAGAAAGTCCTTCTTGGGAAAAGGACTGGGGCAAAGCTGCTGCCAAGCATGACCCACACATGGCAAGAGTTATGTGAGTAATTGGCTGAGACTGTCCATCCTTGGTGTGACCCAGGAGTCTGTGTTCCTGTGAAAGCCATCATATGCAGGTGCATAATTTCAGCCATGAACAATTGGACCCCTTTTTGGATTAATTTTTCTGGAGTCAATGCTTCTCTGACTCGAGGCTCACTCCACTGGAATAGCTGAGTTTTAGCCAAAACCAGGTCAAACCTCTTAACACCAGTGCTTGCAAACAACTTTTTTCCTTCCTCCTTTCTTAGAATCTTAGAATCAAAGAATATGCTGAAATGGAAGGGACACATCAGGATCATCAAGTCCAGCTCCTGGCCCTGCTCAGGACACGCTAAGAATCACAATATGTCCCTGAGAGTGTTATCCCAGTGCTTCTTGAACTCTGTTAGGCTTGGTGCTGTGACCATTTCCCCAGGAGCCTATTCCAGTGCCCAACCACACTCTGTGTGAAGAACCTTTTCCTGATACCCAGACAAAACCTGCCTTGACTCAGCTTTCTGTCATTCCCTCAGATGCTGTCACTGGTCACAAGAGTGAAGAGGTTCCTCCTCTTCCCCTCCTGAGGATGTTGAAGACCACAGTGAGATTTCCCCCCAGTCTCCTCTTCCCCAGGCTAAACAGACCAAGTCACCTCAGCCACTCCTCATACGGCTTCCCCTCAAGGCCCTTCACCATCCTTGCTGCCCTCCTTTGGATGCTCTCTAATAGCTTTGTATCTTTCTTACATTGTGGCACCCAAAACTGCCCCAGCACTCGAGGTGAGGCTGCCCCAGCTCAGAGCACAGCGGGACAATCCCCTTCCTTGCCCGGCTGGCGATGCTGTGCCTGATGCCCCCGAGGACACGCTTGGCCCTCCTGGCTGCCAGGGCACTGCTGACTCATACTCAACTTGCCACTGACCAGGACCCCAGCTCCTTTCCACAGCACTGCTCTCCAACCTCTTGTTCCCTAGTCTGTACACACAACCAGATTTGTCCCATTCACCTTGAATAACAGAGAAATTTGGAGCAGACTTGTTTTTGGAAACAGTGGACTCTTTTTTGCTAATGCTTTTTGAAATGCACAAGTTTCAGCTTGAGGTAGAAAGCAACAGGCATAGCAGATCCTGTGGTAAGGGTTTGCAACTGTAAGGAAATTAAATGGTGGATTGAGCAAAAAATACTGAAATATACGTGTCACTGTTTGCTGTACTGGGAACAGCTTCTTGATCACGTTTGGCTTTTACTGATACATAAAGACTGTGTGTGTGTGTGTGTGTGTGTGTGTGTATACACATATATGTATTTGTATGCATATATTGCCCGTTCTAACACAGCAGAGAAACATTTTAGGCCACTCAGCCCAAATAAACACACTGCCAAGCATACACTGGCATAATTAGTTCAGTTGCTAGCATTTATTGTTATTATCCATTTGCATTGTGGTAGCAATCACATAGCATTGCCTTGTCCTAAAGAGCTTGCAATCTGGAAGAATGATCTAATGGGAAGAGACAGAGGAATGATGAATGATTGCAACACAGTTCATGGCATCATAACTGCATGTCCTTTTTAATTTTTTGTTGGTTTAGTGTAAATGCCATGTAGGCATCGCCTTCCTCAGTTCATCTTCAGCCCTGTTAGCCTTGCTGCTGGAGGATAGTAGAGGATGGCAGCAGTGAAAGCCTGAGCATTGGCCACTTCCAGAACAGACTCGTATTTTGAATATTCATCCCTCCTCATTACCTTGCTCTAGATAACATGCTCAGCCTCATTACATTTTGTTTCCTCTTAATCATTTGCTAATGTGGTATCTCCTGCTTCATTCAGCTCAGGCCATGGTCTGAGGCAAGCTGTGCATATGCCCCTTCCCCACTTCTTTCCAAGAGGAGAAGGACAGTGTTTCCTGGAATTCTATACCAAGTAATAATTGTTGGCACCACCCATCATTACTTTTTGTCTCATTGTACTGTTCATATTAATTTTCTAGTTTGACACCGAAGTTGGCATGCTAGTTATGAAATAAACAAAGAACTGGATATGAGTAAAAGTTAGGAAATCCAGTTACTTGGAAATACGTGTTTGTAGCGTGTGTGATTTGGTGGTCAAAGGCACAGCACTTTCTGCATTTCTTTGGAGAAATTTTTCTAGAGTTGCATCATCTCACTAGTTTCATATTTTTATAACTTCTTTGCATTGTTTTAAAATTCATACATTACATAGTGAACATTAGATTTCTGCCTGAAGAGTTTTGTGATCTTTAGCAATTGTTCTTATACTTTCATCCACTTGTTCTTTTGTAGCTCAGCTTATATAACTAGGTCTTTTTTTTTTTTTTAAATTTTTATTTCTTATGCCTATCTGAATTCAGTTCTATTTGTCAACATTTCTTTGGCAGTATGCTGAGAATTGAACTCAGTATTTTAAGTGCAGTTAACATAATTAGCTCAGGATGAACTTCATTATCTTTGTTCTGCTGTGCAGCATTTTGGTCAATGCAACCAAAGTGGTACTAGATTATTTTTTTCTAAAGTTTCTTTGAATTTGGTACCTGCTAATGTTCATATATCCCTCAAAGTGTTTCAGTGCTCTCAATTTTCCTTTCCCCAGTGGTACTGAATGTAGTAAATGTGAATGTAGTAGATTATTTCCTCCCAACACCCCCCCAAACAATATTATCTCACAGTCTTCCTAATTAAATCTAGCTGTGTTGTGGCCCTTGTTGTGCAGGATGACAAACTGGATTGTCATAACAATCCCTTTTGTGCTACAAGTCTGTGAATCCTGGAAGCTTGTTTTGTATTTCTTTCATGCCTTACTTCTCTTGGCAGTTTCTCCCACTTTAATGTCATCTGCAAATTTAATTAATTCCAGGTAATTAATGAAGATGTTAAATAAAACCATATTTGGCATCTATCCCTATATCTGGCTAGAAATTTCCTTCTGACTCAGTAAATTCCTTTTTACTATTTTCCTTTCCTGCATTGTTTCAACTGTTTTAAATTCTGCAAGACAGTATAATTTATCAGTCCATTTATTTTTCATTTCGAATTCCAGCTTTGAAAGGAAAAAAGAAAAGCCAAAGCACAGGACCATATTCAAAGAATGTACCACTCCTTCTTTCAGCTGTTTGCAGATAAATGTCATCCCTTAAGCATCTCAAAGCTGATGGGCAACATCTCTGTGCAACCATCTCCTTAAAATGTGTAGAGCACACTGTTGATTGTGATAGTTAATTTCAGAAACCAGGACAACTGCTTTTCCTGAATTTCTTGCCTGGCTATTTATTTCCTCACTGGTTGCAGAAACTTCCCAGAAGTTAAAAGTTCCATAGAGGTGTTTGCTGTCTGAACCATCTCACACTCATCAGAGCTCTTCAAGACATTGAGGAAAGTCATCAACAGTAACAAGAGACATGTCTTCTGTCCCAAACCTCTTAAGTACCTGACAATGCACAGTTTTGCCTTATCACCATTCTTTTGATGTAAACTAAATCAGTCCCTCTCTTTTTTGGCTCTCTGAGCTGAACTCCTGAGATGCTGGTACATATGCTGTCCTGCTGTGTCAATAAAAGTCACATCTCCTATTCTCCCTGACAGACTTCCTAGCTTTTCACCCCATCCAGGCTGATGATCTTCAGACTTTGCCTTCTTAATCTAATACGAATGTGCATCTTGCTTTTTTTTTAATGTAATCCACCAGTTTCTGGTTCTTACCAGAAGGTGCCTCTTTTTGCTGTGTTGCATCAGGACAGGAAAATGGAATTTCTAGAACATCAATTTCTGTGGATGTGGTCATTGCATCTGGCTATGCATTGATATGGCTGTAGAGTCAAACAATTGAGTATGTTGTTGTGGGATTCTTTTCCCAGCAGGTATGGTATGAAAAAAACTGGTGTTTTGTTAAACTTGGCGTGTTGTTTTCTCTCTAGATTGGTTTGGAGAACAGCACGATACTAAAGATTTTACAAGATATGACATTGTCACAGTCTAAAGGTTTACAGTTCTCTTTGAATGTATATAGGAACACTAATAAAGAAGTGTAGGAGTTTTGTATTTGCTTATACAATGATAGATGTGGGAATATCACACGTAGTATGCACTTAAAAGTTTTGTGGTGAATTTAGATTATTCCATCTGAAATATTAAGCTGTTCTAAATTCTGGCGTTTGTTTTCTTTTAATGGAATGAAAGATTTTAAAAAGGAAGTTGTCTAACCGTTATTTCGTACTTTTTCCCATTTCTGTGACCTTATGCTGATAAGACTACACAAGTATATTATGTTAATGTTAATTTAAGTGGTAATTGTGGTGAAAAGTATATGCATGGCTTTTGCATGGAATACTAGAGATTTTATAAAACTTTAAGACCCAGTTTAGAGGATCAATCAGAGGAACTACAAGTTAATAATATATTAGGCATTGCAAATCCAGGTGGACTAAAAGGAATGCAGACATACTGTGGTAAAGGGAGCTCTCAAAATGTGGTACCATGAGAAGCAGCTGGAATTTGCATTTTATCCTAGAACTTTCCTTTCTTTAATCTAGTCAAGATGTGTTAGATAACTGTTTCAGTGTATTAGTGAAGTATTTTAATATTAATAATAACATGACTACCAATGTTTAAATGTTAAAATAATCCTATATAAGGGCTTTGATTGAACATGATAGGAAATAAAAATATGAGTAGATTTTGCACATATATTAATTGAGAGAATTGTGCTTTTAATGCTGCAGAATTGAACTGAGATTTTAATGCAATGTATCAAAGTGCAGGAGTAAAATTGTCTCATAAACACCTGAAAAATAAGTAGTTTAATTAGTTATTTTTCACTTTTCCATTTCCAAGGCAAATTAAGTCTAATAATGAATCTCCTGCGGTATTAGGATAGAAAGGGCATGAGGTTTTTACCTTGATTAAGCCGAGGTATTTTATTTGTTTGTCAGTATCTGTATTATATTTTGTCCTAGAGTGGCTTGAGATATCTGACATCTGAGTGTTACATCTTAAAAAAATTCAAAACAAAATAATCCCAGCCACCCTCCTCTCAGTCCCTACCCCTGTGAGCACGTAACTGCCAGCGTTTTACAAGGTGTTAAAGTACAGCGATTATATTATCTCATCCTTTAAAAAAGAAGTGCATTGTTAATTTAACCCTCAGTAATCTTATTTCACCTCACCACCATTGCAGCCTACAGCCAGCAGATTTTTTCTCTTAAACCAGCTGTTGAAAATAACCTAGTTTAAAGAGTTCACGGCTGAACGTGAGGGATTCATCATTATATATTTACTGTCTGAGGCTGATATAGCTGTAAGGTTTTTCAGATGCCATTGATCTATTGCGCATGTTCCCTCCCTGGGTTGCAGGACGTGCTTCTATTTGCATAAGGCCCTGGGCAAGGTTCTTTCTTGCATTGATTGGCCTGTCCAAGGGAGCCTGATGTGCTCCTGCATTGATCACCCTGTCTTTTCTTGGAAGGCAGTGTTACGCAGAGTTCATCTCAAACATTCTAGGGAAAACTCTACGGCAGATGTCGCAATTTTATTCAGATGTTCCTTTGAGTATAGGCCTTTCCTTTTTTTTCCTTTTCCAGGATAACTTGCTTTGGTTTTGTTTTTTACTTACTTTGGATGTGTTTCTGCAGTTATAGCGCAGCACAGACCAGCATGTACTGAGAAGCTATTATTGCATTTCCACCAATTATTCCATGCTGTGGGTTTTTTCCTTTAAAATAATGCCTATAGCTTCCAGCAAAAATCAAAACTACTCTGTCTTCAAAGAGTTCGCAGTTATAACAGGAGAATTAATCTAAGAATATGTGTGCTGGTGTTTTAGCTTAGATTAATATTGTCGGTTTGTAATTTGTATGATTTGTACTAAAGTTTCTTCAGTGTTAGAAAAATAGTTCTAAAATGGCACCTTCAGCATAAAACTGTGTTTGGATTTTGGTTTTCTAGAGGCATACTCCAAAATGGATCATGCAGGTAAATTGCTGAGCAGACCAATGACTGATCGGCTCGGTGTTGATCTGAGAGGACAAATACTTCCCTCCTGTGTCCTTGGGTTACCGACATGGTGTGTTGTGGGCTGTCTTTCCAAACCCAGCTTAAACAGCTGAGTTCTTGACTTTACCTGGTAGGGGATGGAGCTTTTCAATGTCTGCCGCAGTAATAACCCATAATCAGGAGCTATGAAATCCACCGCTGCGATTTCTGAAAGCCACATATTTGCCTACATGCCTAGTTATAGGCAAGGTGCCTGTTACTGTTGTCTACCAAACTCATTTCTGTGGTCAGAAAATGATTTTGCACATATATGTTCCTGTAGGTAAGGTGAAATGTGGTTATACCCAAAGGGTGGCTCATATCTAATGAATAAACGGACATACAAACTTTAGCAAGCATGTGATAGTACTGCATGTTGGTGAAAAATAAAATACTATGAAAGAGTTCCTCTCTTATAGAAGACCAGAACAAAGAGCATCACACAGATGTTCCTTGGTTACTTTTCGAAACATTTCCTATGGATATTTTTGTGGATGTTGTAGAATTTTCTTTGAAAGAATTAAGTATTCAGAGATACACAGCTGAGGTCGTGTTAAGGCAGTAACATAAACTGTGCAGGCTTTTTTTTTTATTACTTGAATAATAGTTTCATGTCTTTCACTGAAGCAATAATGTTTCACATTGCATTGTGATACTCTGGCCTAGGGAACATATTCCTATGGTCATTTGGTAAAACAAAACTCAGATAAGTATAATTCAGGTAGCAAATATGAAATTTCATCTTCATTATCATGCAAATGTGGTGAGAATGTAACATTTCCCAAGATGTCATTTGACTATTAGGATCTTTAGAAAATGGTCTCTCAAAGCCACAAAGCTAATATTCCAGAAGAAAGCTGTATAATACCTAAAAATTGTCTATCCTTATTCTATATGAATAATAAATGTAGTAGGACAGGCCATTATTAAAATCACAAAAGAATGTGTTGACCTATTGGAACAAGGATCTTTTTTGATTTTTGCATCAATGATGAATTTTGAGCTTTGCATAGCATAGAGGATGAACATGCAAATACAGCTTTCAAAAAACTGCAGGGAAAAAAGAAGTAGGATCATAACTGGAAATCTGATCTAATTTTTTTCAGTACGTAAATTATATCTGTGGGTATTTATGCTGACATATATTTTGTTATACGTGATAACATGTATATAATGATATCTTATGCAAGTGTTACGTATTTTGTGTGTCTGCAGTGTGCACATATTTTGCATCTGCAACACTTTTCATTTTTCTTAAGCTCTCTTTTGCTGATATTTGAGTTAATGAAGGTAGAAGATGGGCGTGGGCTAAGTATGGACTAATCTCTTAAATGGGGAGTGGAACTTGATTTTAATTCTACAATAAAAGAAGAGCCTGAGTGTCTCGTAGCAGCCCGTTATCTGTGTTATTCAGTTGAAGAAAAACACTGTACTTGTTTATATGTGTGAACTATGCAGGGCATCAAGACCCAAAAAATTTCTGGTAGCAAAAGAGATCTTTTACAAGCAGTTTCAGTTTTGAAAGACTGGGACGTGATTGTTTATGATTAAATTAAAATGAAGAAAAGAAATCTAATGTCTTACTTCAGGTAGAAATAGTCTCTGGGAAAAAATATATCCATAGAATGTATTGTGCTGTTAAACAAAGCGGATGCCTTAGAAAAACGTGATGAAGATATATGTAGGTACTTTCAGACTTTCAGATACTCTCCATGGATGTTGCAGAGTGAGCTTTTTCTCGGCAGATATTTGCAGCCCCAAGTGATGATCTGTATGTGTTGAAATAAGTGTTTTGAAACAGTTCTAATAATTGCTTGATTGCTGGGCATCAGGAATGCAGACAAGTCCTTTTACTCACTCTAAGTAAAATAGGACAGCACAATACAAAAACTGATATTTTTAAGTTTTCCTGCTTTCCACAACAAAAAGTGACAATTTTCTGATGCATGGCTGATAAAGAATGAGATTTCAGAGTCTGTGGTAATTTCAAAGTCTGTAGGTTTGGCTTGGTTTGGTTTTGGGGTTTTTTTGTTTATAAAACTGTGGTATTTAGAGACTGAAAAATTACAGAGGATGTTTGAAGTGTCATTTCTCTCCCGTGCCACTGAGACGTTTTCATTTTACAAGCACATTACTGAAGTTAAGAGGTAGTTCTGTGCTGTTTTGCTAGAGAGACCTTTTCAAAGTCCAGGTACTGCTACTGTGGCAGATACCATGTAACAATTACGAATGTTTTCTGCTGCTTCATTCCACCCTACGCGAACAGTATGTATGTGGTATCTCCCCTCCACTCAAAACCTGTTAATGATCTAACTGGCACACCTCCATTACTCGTGAGATACTCTTAAGTGCATTTTATAAAAGTCACTGAACTTTATTTATGCTTAATTTTTTTGAGGTAAAATGAGGTATTTAAATAACAAATACTTGATCGAGAACTCCTCGACACTGGTGATAATGGTGCAGCAGTCAGAGGAGGGAATTGATAGAGCCTCCCTGTCTCACTCCAGAAATGCAAATTTTCTTCATGTTCTTACTTTGAGGAGGGGCTGCTCTGAGCATGATACAGGCTGCTTACCTCCAGATTTAGTGGGGTCATAGTTTTAGCCCTACTTATTGCTGAAACGGTAATGGATGTTGGTGTTCCTAACTATAGTGTGTATAAAGGCAAAACAATTAGAATCATCCTGCTCTGCAGACTCTAATGTTGCTTCGCAACACCTTTTTTTTTTCCAGGAAAAAAAAACCCAAAGCAATTGTCCTGTTTAAGTAGAGGTTAAGTCCTTTTTTTGGCTGGGCAAAACTGATTTTTATTGAATTGCATAGAAAATAGTGATGTTTTATTGTTGACATTGCTTTGAATTGCACTTCTTTTATATGTACTCAATACTTTTTTGTATTTTGCAATATTCTTCTAAGTAAAATCTAACTGAAGTTTTTACTGTAATTGTGAAGCAAGTGCTACAGAAAAAAAAAATTTGAAATTTCAATGTCACTATATTTGGTAGATTCACAAGAATTTGTGGAAAGGGATAGCAAGTCTATAGTTTGTAACTGCACAGAATTAAATTTAGTTATATAATGCACATTGCTTGGGGTATCTTACTTTGAATTTTAAAAATCTTTATAGCTTCTGCTTCTCTTTCATACAGACTAAGATAACTTTTTGCAGCTTAAACAAATATTTCTGAATCAGGTAGTTCAGGAGACACATCCTGTAGGGAAAAGCATCCGCCTGTGTTTGTAAGCTAAATGCATACATGCCACAGTGTGCTGTTCTGTCATCTCCCTGCATACATCTCATACAGCTCCACGCAGGATTACACATTGTACATAGTATCAGTATAAAATTCATAATAAGTTTTAGCAGAATAATTTTCTATAGCATCAAAGACCTATTGATGCTGGTAATACAAGAGGTGTGTTTCAGTCCTTCCCTGCTTCGCCCTGACCTCTCACATACCGACACACTCCCCTTCAATTACTCCTCTTCCACCCAGATGTATCCCAAGTGAAACTTTTCCAGCCTGTCAGCAGCAAACGCTTGGTGCCTGCCCTCACACAGCAGCCTGCATCCATCCCTTCCCTCCCTTTTCTGCAAAGCCAGTGCACCCCAGCTGCCTGCCTCAAACAGCAGAAGTGCCGAGGTCCCAAAAAAGCCTCCATTTTGATCGTAGCCCTCCTTGCAGTGCAAAGATAATGAATAATACAGAGGAGATGTCAGTCTTTGGGTTTCTCTTTTCTTTTGCTGGTGTCATTCACGCCGCGCAGATGCCTGTGCGGGGCTGCGCCTTGTGCGTGTGCTCCCTGTCCTCAAGCGAGCCGCGCGTGGCTTGCGCTCTGAGTAAATAACAACTGCTTTTTTCTGCAAAATTAACTTCTGCCGGCCAGCCTAAAGTGTAACCTCCTATCACGTTTTCTGCAGTAGGTTGGCATCCTCAGGCACGAGGGGTGAAGTGTGCTGTGGCAGGCAAAACCTTGTCTTTCTGTCTCTTCCTTAAAATAGCTGTTAGCGTCTTTGTGTATGGCGGGAAAATAATACAAATTTTCTTAAATTCTGTTATATCTAATTGTGCTTTTGCCTTCTGCCTCCCAAACTGCTTCATGCTGAGGTGAACCATGCTGGGGTTTGGGATGGGCTTGCCAAGTGGTAGCACCACCTCCTGAAAAGATATTTATTGATAATCGCCATAGATGCAGCATCTTCTGTAAAATGCCGTTGAATTATTTTAGTTGCTATTGCTAACTTTTTCAGAATGCTAAATTACTGCTAAAATCTTCCAAACAAAACCTTCCAAATTTTAATATTACACCTAAATGTGTATATTGCATTTATAGATTTTAATGAATCTTACACAATGAAGTTTTATCAGCAATTTTGCCCTAATGGTTTTTTAAGGTAACTAAATACGTACATACTGTCATTCTGAACCTTGTGTTTCCAAGCATTTGTCTCTTGAACTAATAAATATTTGCTGCCTTCAGATTAAACAGGAGTCAATTTATAATGTGTGTTGTAATCTTCTTGTAAAAACCTAATTATGTACATTGCTTTCTAAAATGCAAGGATTGGAATAAATATCTATTAATGCTTTAGGTGGGAAAACAGTACAAACATCTTGTGATCTGAATATATTTATAAATAGTCACTTGCACTTTTTATGCAAATGAAATTGTGTAACGGTCAGGCTGCAATTTTTATTTTTTTTTTAATACTATTAGAAGAGTGGCTTATTTGACACCTCATATAGATCTTTTTATATGTTTGAGGTTTTTTCCGTGAGCCTGTAACTGGTGCTGTCCTGTATTGTTCTTTCATACCTTTTGTCTTTGTTTCCTTATTTTATTGCCTATACTTTATGGATGATGAGAATACTAATGAACATATGACGCATACCATCATTCACAAGATGAACAGATAGCTTTCTCTCTTTGTCAAATGTTTATGCAGTAAAATGAAAAATTAAACAAACCAAGCATTGACTCCGTTGTAATTTCAGCTTAAATAAAACACTTACTGAGGTTTTGTAGAATTTTCCCATCAGAGAGAAATTTTTGGGAGTGCTGGGAGACGATTTTTATATCCAAAGAGTAAAGTTTGAGGTAATTTGCTAGAAGGCATAGAAGTTATCTTACGAAATTGTTGATACTGGACCATAAAAAAAGTCTAAATAGTTTTAACCTTCAATTAACAAAAAAAGGGGGGAAGATGTCAAAACACGGGTTTAATTATAATTTCTGATGGATTCAAAGCCTTATGGCTGTGTTCTGGCCACTTCGGTTTAGCCATTCAGCCCGTGCTGCCTGTATTGTGTATTCAGCAGTTCCTGTTAGACATCTTCACAGGGTGTGATTCTGCCGAGCTTTTTGACACCCATTTTCATGCATGGCCTGCTACTTTACGCTGAAATATCTTGTTTTCTGAGCTGCCTGCAACATTAAAGATGCCTGGAACATGCCAGGCTCGGTGCGTGTGCGTGTGTGCCTGCATACGTGTGCGTACCCGTGGGCACAGGACAATGAGTGCGTGCGCCGGTGGATGCCCGTGTGCCGCTGTGCAGGAGCGCGGGGCGCCGTGCAGCAGCATCGCTGTGCGCGGTCCTGCACCCGCACACCGCCCGCATCACTGTGCAGGGGAGGGCGATGCTCCCTCTCCCGCAGGCAGTCCCCGCGATGCTGCGGGGGGGGCTCGGCAGCCGGTGACACTAGAGGGCACTGCTTGTCCTCGGTTGCAGCTTCCTTGTGGGACAGCGAGCAGAATTAGGCTGAATTCCGTAATCTTACTTTAATTAACAATTGAATTCTTATTAAGAAAGTCTAGGCTGTTTAATTCGTTGTTGTTTTGCTTTTAGCCTTGTGTTAATATCATGGATGGAGTCATCAGCACTTGCAAATAAATGCAGAATCAATTGTCCCATACAGTAACAATTTTATTAGAAAAACCAACTTGAAATGTTATTCTTAGCAAAGCCAGAAGGCTGAGTTTGCCCAGCGATGGGGTTTAGATCCCTTGCCAGCTGTGCTTCCAGCCAGCAAGTGTGATCCGCAGTGTTAGAAATGCGTTAGGGAGAGTCTTGACGAGTTAGGGTGATTTATTTCAGCAAAGGTCAAGAGAAAGATAAGAGGATGAGAATAGGAAATTTAAAGGGTCCATCTTTGGTATGTGTAAAACATGTATCATTTACATTACCCTTGGAAAAATGTTTCTCAGTTACAGAACACTAAATCACCTGAATTGCTGCTCCAAGTTCAAATTTATGCATTGATTTATTTTGGATGGAAATTATGAAAGAAGTGGAATAATCAGATTAATCGGGCTAATAAAACCAGGCATCATTTCAGAAACATCAGAAAATTAATATGAAATTTAGATGTCAAATCAATAACAACCAAGCTCAGTGTTAAGACACCAAGCACTGCTGTTAGCTTGCCCTTGTCCTCTGCAATTGGCAGAGCATTGTAAGGAGTGCTGTGTGCTGGCCAGGTTGGGAAATTTTCTTTCCTATGAAATTCCAACACTCAACTTCAAGAAATGAAGTCCTATAGTGTAAAGCGCTGTTCATTGCTAAGCAGTGGGATAGGGCTGCATATTGGGATAGGGCCCTATATGAAATCATTTTTTTGTTATGTCTCCCTGGTGTTTAGCCTGAATATTTCTTTCTGGTTGTTGACTTTGTGTAAATGTGAGTGTGTAAGTTTTCTCACACCAAGTATTAATAATTGTGTGGAGTTAACAGCTGGATTGCCTGATTGCTGGAAATTACCTGTTAGTTGAGGCTGCTTGGTGTAACTAAAGGTTTTTGCACATGTAAGTTCTAGATTTAAGATGTTTGAAACATACTGATTGTCTTAAAAAGGATATGTAACTTTTTAATAAACTTCTAAAGTACTGTTCTAGCCAGAACTCATCGCCATTAAAAGGCAAGCCAGTATAATAAAGGGTTGTGTTTTGTGCAGAGTGAACTGTGAGTATTGTATTTTAGTCGCACATAATTGCTTGCAAATGTTAAGGTGATTTTGAACCCCTCTACTTCTGAGCAATATCTTTTTAAACAGTGAGATGAGTATATGCATTTCTGAAAAATCCTCCTGGAAGTTACTGCACAATTCCAGAGGACATTGTAGCATGTTTATTATAAATATGTAGGTTTCCTAATTATTTCTGTATGATCATGCAGTAGTCTTGGACGGTCTGGTTGCCAACCCAGTGTTTAGTAATAGATCTGTCATTTAAGAAGAGTGAGCATCACCTAGTTTTGCTTTATCAGTTCATAAGCAAAAAGAAATAAAAAATATGTTTAATCAACAAGAGAGCATCTCTTTTTGCATTCACCAAACGGTAATTTGAAAGCTTATTTTGTGTGTACTAATGGTCTATAAGCAGTGAGATGCCAGAACTGCTTTAATAGGATTTTCCCACTCCTAGAAGGATTTTGCTTTTGGCTATGAAAAGTTAATTTCAGATCCTGATACACTTGCATTAATTTTTGAGACATTAACTGAGTGTAGTACAGCAAAGAAAAACGCGAACACCATACCACTATGGTGTAGCTAATTGTTTATTACCTCCAACCAAAGAAGCGTCGGTAATGTGCAGGCCACAGTGTCTGGAAAAAGAAAGAGGTAGGAAACTGACAGAAAAGGTCTCCCGGATTTCTTCTTGAGGGTCTTGAGAAAAGAACTGAGGAAGAAAAGGAGAAACAATAGCTTCACCATGTCCTAAAGGTGATACAAATGGGTCTTGGCATACTTGGAAGATCCTGTTTGTTCATTAAATTACTGTTTGACAATCAAACTATAGCATGTACCAAACCTTCCTGCTTCTGAGTGAGAAAACACATCTTTGTGGTTGTATGATTTATGTATGAGAAACAAATGATTTAGATGCTTATACACACCATACTTCAGTAATGTGTTTATATTCTTTGGAGTATTTGCTGACAAAAGGAGCACGTTATCTCTTCCTTTGCTAGTAAGGGATCTGTTGACTCCACAGCTATGTAAAAACCTCTCATCAGCACCTATTTTAATCAGCAAGAACTTTACTATAAATCATTATCAAAAAAAAGCATTGTGCTACGCTTTTATACCAATACATTTATTTTGAAATTAATAGGGAAAAATAATACAGAGCTTGTGCTTGAGATGGGCTAATAAGCGTGCCCATGAGACTTTCCTTTTCAAGCACTAAATGAAAGCTTTTGCATTGCTAACAGGCTACAAAAGTTGCTTAGGTAATAAGACTCCTTTTCTCTTATCAGTAAAAAAGAAAAGGGGAGGGATGGGATGGCTCAAGGGATTGGTAATCAGATTACAAAGTCTTTCACTTCTAGGTCACTGGTTCAAATCTGCCCCCTGTTTAGTAGTGACCAAAAGCTGTTCCCATCTGATGGCTTTTCAGTAGCCTTTGTGCAATTCATGAATGATCTATATCCAATGCTTGGTGAAAATCACTCCTAGCCATTGCTTTGGGAGTCTCAGCTCAAACCCTTTAAGTAGGAATAAATGATCTGCTCATGTATTGAAGGGTTTGGTGGGTTTATATTTCAGAATAATTTTAATAAGTTAGCAGAGCAGTACAGCTGAATTTGCACTGTAACAGCTGCTCTGGGCTACAGCTGCCACCGTCACTTTCCACTAGCATTGCTTCATAAAAAGTTGTTACCAGCTTACTTAAGAATTGGACTGATGTGTCTTAATTTGAGCCACATGGTATCATTCCAATCTACTTTCATATTAGACTAGAATGGATAAAATCATAATTGAAAAAAGAAGGAGAAGTAAAAGACAATGACTAAACTTGTTCATCTTAGAAGAAATATCATACTTATTATAGTAAAATTGATTTTGACAGAGTGTGAAAACATTTTTATTGATGGTTTTAGTGCTGCAGTAATGCTGTGGAAGCTGTGAGACTGCAACTTCAGTGGGTTCTCCTGCTGTATGTGACTTAGACCATTATGGTGTGCTCAGATAAATGTTGGAATAGCTTCATAAATTGAAAACAAGGGAAAACAGAAAACTTCCCAGTCCCTGAAAAGAAGTCCTTGCAGGTGTGTGTTTTCTAGTGTTGCCTCTTACTGGTGCTTACTGCCTGGTAGTGGCATAATGGGCTTATAGACTTGGCTCATGTCAGCATTTTGAAGTGCTATTTTTCTTAAGGTAGGAGGAAGCTAGAGGACAGTTGCCATAAAGGGAATGTAATTTCTGGTTCATTAATATATGAACCTGAAATGAGGACTCTCTGCTATATGTACATTTCTGTGGAAATCACTGTGACAGTTTAGAGGTGTGTTTATGTCCCTAGGGATGCACACAACCCATTATAAAAGTATGACTTTTTCCTTAAAACCAGCCAAAGTATTTCTTTTGAGACAGCAGGCAAGACACACATATGCTGCAGCAGATTTTTGCATTTGATTTTTTTGCACAGAACTAGATATTTCATCAAACCTAAATGATATTTCGTCAATACAAGTCTAATTGAATCAAATGAATCACATCAGCCACCTCCCTCATTACTCACATAAACTTTGGAGTTTACTCATAACACCTCAACGTGGAAAAATAAAATACCTGTGCATGCTGAGCAGAGCTTGGTGGGTACCAGCAAGTGGAATGCACATTTAGCACAGGGCCAGCACAGGTCTTTGCTCTCCCAAGAACACGTCCTCAGATGTTGGGAGTGATCTGCCTAACATGCTTATAGCTTCACATTGAAAACCTAAGCCGGAAGAGTGCTGATAAAATCTGTGTACCACAACACACGTTCATGTTTTGCAAGAACGGCTCGGGTGGGATTTACTGCCACTGTTTTCACACTTGGCTTTCAACAGCCAAGCTAGCTGGCCTGCGGTGCAATGCCATCCCCTCTGGAAACTGCAGCAATTGCAGAAAAAGAAAATTCTAGACAACGTATTTATGATCCAAAACAGAACATTCTCTCCTATATCAGATGTCTCAGAGGTCTATGGACTTGGAGCAACTGGTATGATGTCCCACCAGAAAGCACAGGCTGTCCCAGCTGCTGCAGAAGCCATGTGTCTCCATGTCCTAGCACCAGGGTGTCTTGTGGGCTGCTCATAATGTTGGGCTCAAGCTTACCTGCACCTGCATCTCTGGCCCCATTTGCCAGAGGGAAGGAGGAGGAGTGGGATTTAAGTTGTGATCAATACAAGTAGTGTGGGCAAAAAAACCTTCCAGTTTCATGGGGCTGTTTGGTCCAGGAGCACAGGTTTGTAAGCCAAAGCCAAAGCCATTCATTTCAGAAGTTCACACAAAGGTGGGGGAAGGAGGGAGGGAAATAATCTGAAAACACTGGCAGCACAACTTTGCTCCCTTTCAACAGGGAAAGGAACAGGTCTTGTTCTGGTGGTTAGGTCAGGGTGTGTTAGAAGTGGGCAGGTCCCATGATGGTTCAGCAGAGTAAGGTTTGCCTGTATTTCAAGGTGGTTGTGAGTTTAATCATTAGTTTAGAAAATAATTTGGTTAAACTGAGAAAACCTCCCAGCAAGGCATTTTTCCTCCTGTAGTGATGCTTCTTGTGAAGTTGAAAAGGACTCTTATAAAGCCATAAGTGCATAGCTATATATTGAATGCGATGTGTCTGAAGTTAAGAATTTATGTCCTCCGTTGGTACAACCCCCCCACAATGTATGCAGAAGCCTTCAAGTTGCTGTGTCTGATGAATGGACTTACTTATTTAAGTACTAGAGATGTGAGTGTGATGTCGTCTTTATAAGAGGACAGCCATGGATATTGAAGCTCCCAGAGATGGGAGCTGTGAACTGTATTTGGTCCAGTTACATGATGACTTCCATCCAATTGTGTGGTAAGCCATATTGCTCATGGTAGTGGGTCACTCATCAGACCCCACTCTGCCTGCATAAGCTGAGGTGGTGATGGTACTGGTAGTGAAATAAGGAAATGCAAACTTATCCTCTTCACTGAAGAGGACTTTCAAGGAAAAGAAGCAGAGATAAAGCTTGCAGTTGCTTTCTGGTTTAGTGTTGTTTATGAACCTTATGAGATCAGAGGGTCATGGGGAGTATCTTGCTAGTGATGTGTAATGGTTTGGAAATAAACACCAGGGGTGGCTCCAGCTGCCTTTGATCTAACTAAATGGCTATTACGTATATTCTATTTAACTTATTTTAAAATTAGGCAAAGAGCATACAGGAATGCTTCTCTGTGTGTTACATGCTTAAACTTCCAACTGTGTGTTCAGGACCAAACAAAAGGGAAATGGTTCTCTTTCAAGGAGGTTATCATTTGGTAGATGTATAATAAAAAGCAGACATGAAATGCTGTGAGAAAAAGGGACTGACTTTCTACCTTATCCAATGATTTTAACATTTGAAATTTTTATTGAGATGGCCTAAATATGTAGATTTCACTCCGTGTATTTTGCTTTCCATGATATCTCTGAAATCTTTTTTTGAAGTGGGACTTCTTAAGTTGAAAATTATGAGCCCTTAACTTACAAAGACAGGCAAGTGATTAAATCCACAGCAAGCTTTTTTCAGAGTACGCTGACCAGAAACTGTAGAGAGTGTGTGCAGAAAGCTTTGAAGATGTCAGTCATATATTGGGGTTGAAACTAGATGATGTCTAAGGTCCCTTCCAACCCAAACCATTCTATGATTCTATGATATTGTGGTTTGCTTTGTGTAATTTGGGTTTCTGCCACATTTGCACATAATTTTTTGGTGAAGGAGCATGTAAATGGCACCAGCATTTTAGTGGGAAAGAAAGGGAAGCTGCTGCTCCTCTCTTTTGGCTGCCTGCAATAACAAAGCATGATTTGTCATTCCCTAACCACAAAGAGAGCTACCTCCAAAAGTTTGTGTGACCTCAGAAGTTTCAGTTTATATACCCTCTTGCTTCAGAGACCTTGCCTGTGGAGAACCTTTTTCCTTCTGAAGTTACTCAGAGGTTAGAAGAGTTGAAGCTGAGGCTTCAAAGGACAGGAAGAGTGAGTGGTGTCTTATCCTCTGGCTGAAGTGGAAATCCAGCTATGTTTAAATAACAAGGATGTCAGACTTCATGTCCACTTGTGAGGTGCTGAGCTTAACATTCAGTTTTTCTCATTTTCTGTTTGTTTTTTATTTTTTTTAAGTCTGGCTTCCTAGTAAAAGTTAATATATAGGTTGATATGTTTGTGTGCATGTATGATAAAACTGGAGCAACTTCCTAAATAAATGACCAGTCCTTGTTCAGGCATAGCCAACATCTAGAAATCTGTGGAGGATTTGCCCTTCTCGATGTCTGTCTCTTTCTCTAGGTATAAAATTAAATACAAGGAACCCGATTATTTCCTTGAAAAATGCACCAGCATGAGATTTGCATAAAGCTGTAATGAAAGTTTTCCGTGTACTATTCAAACAGAGGCAATGGAGAAGTAATGCCATTTTACACTGCTGTATTTGATACTTAACTTGTAAAAACAATTATTTACTTGATTGTTTCACATTCATTTCACTAATATGATTGTTCACTTGTACGCTGAGTTCTGGATTTACGCATTTATTGAAACATGAGAAAATTACTGCCATAACTTACTCCAGGCCATGTTTTTCATTAGATATGAACCATTACCTTTGTAATGGTATAATATCAAAACAGCTCCTTGTACAATTTCATTTTCAAGCCTTGTTTATTATTAGTTGTGTTACACACTGATTTTCAGGAGCAATTTATTTCAACTAATTTTTCATCTCAAAGATTTAAGATCACTGTATTTTATTTAACTTTATCTGAGTAAGAAAAATTCCAAGAACCTACTTATTCTGGCTCAAGGCTTTTAGACGTATTTTAGACGTTTTCACCACCATAATGCAAAAGAGCAGCCCAACAAGATAGGCTGAGAGTAAACAATTAGTTTTATTCATCCATTTTATATGCATACTGGGTTTTTAGATATAGCAAAGCTGGTCCACTGTAATTTAGAAGATGTTCAGCTCAAGCAAGGACCTTAGGAAGAACTTTTTTCCTGTGTACAAAGGATTTATTTCTGTCCAGCCTTGCTGCCTAATCAATCTGAAATCGGCCAAAGTTACAATCGCCAAGACATTGACCAGGCTCAAAGCCTTGGGGCTGGAAACAGTGGCAGTATGGAGCCAGACTGGGAAGCAGACAAGTGTCTCTGCCCTGGAGCAGTCACATCCTTCAGATGGGTGGAGCAGATGGCTGAGGTTGTTAGCAGCATCAACAGTCCGGCTTCTATCTGCTGCCGCCCTTCAGTGGAGCCCATACAAGCTGTGAGCTACTGCGGAGAGTCTGACAGGTGGCAACTGAAGGAGTCATCATAACTCAGTCATCTGCGTCCTGAGACCCTGCTCTTCCCTGAGATGGAGCTTCCCACAACTTCTGTCAATCGCAAGAAAACTAGTGGGGTTTGAAAACTTACTGCTATTTGCTCGCTGATAGGTCTCAGGCAGCGTTTGGCACCGCGCTTTGATGGGGCACCTCTGATGAAATGTCAGCTGGGCAGCACTGCTGGGGATCAGCTGTGCACTGCTGCTCTTAAATGCGTCTAACTGTCTCTAATGACTGCAAGATCAGGCTGAAAGTCTGGCACCCAACCTACATTTATACAAGAAGATGTTCAGAATGATAGCTTGTGGTTTGACCATGCACAGAGCTGACTAGGACTGTGAAAGTCCTTGTGAAAGTTGAGCCCAGGATAGCGAGCCCAGGATAGCAAGCCTGGGGTAAGAGGCTGAGTACATTCTCAATGTCAAGCAGAGACATTTCTGTTTCCTAGTCCATGTAGAATTTGACCTTTCTTAATACTACAGCACTTCAAGCTTTCAGTCATGGGTCTAGATGGCTCCTGTTAGCACTTAACAAATATTTTGGGTTTCTTGTGCTGTGATTGGGTTTGCTTTGGATTTTATTTCTTTTATATTTTATTTTAATTTAATTTCTTTAATGGTAATTTTTTGGTTTTTTTGGATTTTACTTTATTATTTCATTTCAAACTAGTACTCAAATAGCTGTCCACTGCTTCAGAAATCCAGATAAACCAAGACAAAGCAAAGCTGTGACCTGCAGCCAATAAGGTTTTACTGGGAAAGAGTGGAAAAATCCTTCACCATCACAGCCAAGATAACTTTGTTAACAAAATCTCCAGGGCGGGTTTTGCGTAGCTATGCTAGTAGAAGAATGGTCTTGCTGGCTGAGTTCATGTCATTTGGAGAGCTGATGCAGCCTCCTGCCAGAAAACCTCCTGCATCCCTATTAAGAGGATGCTGCTTACACAGATGAGTGGTAAAGCCAGAGCAGCAAAGGATCTGCTGTGCTGGAGGTTTGGTGTGATCACATGCTCACACCATCTTGCACTACCCAAATCCAAATTACCTGTGAGAACAAAATGAAATAGTTTAGTGAACTATGTGATTTTGCAAGTATGATTTTCCTGGGGCTCATGCACTTGCAGTGTACATACCCAAACTATGTTTTAACGAACTAGCCTGAGTATCAGATGCCCCTCAGCGTTAGTTGTGCCAAGTACTGCACATGGTAATGTTGGACACTTTCTGGCAGCTTAAACTGACCCTTGTGGAGCTCCACTTTTATAAGACCAGACTGTTTTTTATGTCATATATTAGATGCAAGCCAACAGCTAGCTGCTGCTATCAGCAACATAGGAACATTAACACTTATATTGATCAGGCCTCACATTCTGTACCTGGATAGAAGATAGGGAGAAGCTGTTGACCCTTCAAAACCTGATTTTCATGCCAAAGAGATTTCCCCAGTTTGAATCTCCAATCCTAGGACAGCAGACTCTAGCTGTCAGGAGGGAGTCCCAGCTGGCTGACTCCGGGTAGACTCAGCTGCTCCAAACCTCTTTTCTGATCATCACTGCAGTTCTTGCAGCAGTGCAAAGGCAAGTATCTCAGCAACCTTCATTGCTGAAATGGTGCAGTAAAAAGGATTCGTTTCTGTTTGCTTTGGTTGAACTTCTCATGGGAAAGAGCTTCACCAAACCCTCTTGTCTAGTGTACAGTTTTCGTCTGCAAGGAAGTTATCTGCAGAATGCCAACATTTTGTGCACCAGACAGTGGAGGATGTCCCTGCCACCAGCTTGGTTCGGTTTGGTCTGCTGTGGGCAAGATATACAGACCAATTCAAAGACTTTTATCCCCATGGTACCATACCAGTTTATGTTATGTGATGGGCTTTCTGTTGAACTGCTGCGCTTTGTTTATGCCTGACAAATTGCTGGGAGGTTTGTAAGTGAGGTGAGCCAGCATTCCTACCCATAGCCCTGCCACACCTAAACCACCTGTGTTTGGGAAGTTGGTGTTCCCCTCATTATTATAGGTCCTCAAAGACTTTTCTCTCTTAAGCTCCCTGTCGTGACACACTAGGGTCAAGAGAACAGGAAAATTGCATTATTAAGTTTAAAGTTTTAATAAAGCTAAAGCGTGAGGCTTTTATAAAAGAGAACCATGAATTTTATTTGCAACGTTCAAAAATACACCAGCAGAATTCTGCATACAAGGTTTTTGTAGTTGTTGGGGTTTTTTACTGAGCTATGTGTAGGGGAGATGACTTTTTAAATCTTGAGCTATTTTCATTTAAATATTTTTCTAATAATGATTGGTTTTATGAACTTAATGGCCCCAATGTAAGGGGGAAATTTTCAGTAGAGGTTCTGCAAGAGAAATTGGTTTACATTGTGAACTTTGACAAGTCCTAGACTCCAGATGCTGTAAAGCAATCTGTTCTAATATGTTCATGCATTATTATTATTACTGTTGCAGTGTGATTTATTGCTGTAGAAAAGTATCACAGTTGTAGATGTAACATCCAATGGATCTTTGACCAAAATATCAGAAAGTACTATGGTCATTCTCTAATTGTATCTTTGAAGGTATTTTCTGTTGCTGTTTAAAAACTGATGTGTATCAGAGGCTTTGTCTACTGCAATTAGGGATTTTACCACATCTGCAAATTCATTTAGGGAAGTTTATTGTTGTTGCTAATAGGAAATGAGGACTGGTGGAACTTTGGATTGTTTATTATATTTGCTTTGTGCTGTTTGAGCATAGTTGCCCAGTAATTCTAATTCCTAATGAATAATATTTTATGAGGTCTTGGGGATCTAATTCCGTTTTAAGATGTGCAGAAAATTGAGAGTATTTCAGAAATTCAGGAATTCTATTCAGGAAGCAGTGAAAGGTCTTAAAAATGCCAGACCAACAAACTTGCACTACAGAATACAGAATTCCGTATTTCCTGGAGGAGTTTTTCGTAACTGAGGAGAGGCTCAAGTGCTGCCAGACAGACAGACCAGTTACTTGGTTTGTATGAGATTGAGTGAAATGATGGTTGAAGAAGATGTTGGTTGACTGTAGAGTTGTAACAAGCAAGTTACGAGGAGAGCATATGAAGTTACCAAAAGGGAATCCGCGTGCCTTTCCAAATGGAAGTAAAAATTGCCCTCTTGCACACTATTCCTATCATGTGATTTCTTCTCTCTTCTCATCTACCACTGCTTTTACAAATATTTCAGTGTTCAACTGATGCTGTTTTGAGCCACCAGAATTTCTACTGCAAATTCATTCTTACTTCTGGAAACCAGTGAGGACTTTTGGACAGGGGCTTGCAGTTGTTTCCTCTGGAAAGAATTCTGCTTGCAGATGCCAAAATGTCTTACAGGTCTCAAACCAGTATGATGCAACTGGATACAATGGAGGACTTGCATCAAAATTATGTTGCTCCAAGTCAAATGCTTGTTGTCAACAACTGAATTGCAATGGAAGATGAAGAAAGTAGCTGAAAGGTTTATTTCAAAATTTCAAGAGAAATTAAAAATTGGATGTGTTTTTAATTCATTTTTAATTCATTTTTCCTCATTCCTCATTACAACTCAGAAGAGTAAACATTCCCTAAATATGAAGTCATGGTTGTTGATTTGATTGTATGAACCTGCAAAAATAAAAGCCTGTAAAAAATAAAATAATATTTTAACTTTTCTCAGAAGTTTGAATTTTTACCTGTTTTAAATGTTAGAATAGGTGTAAAGGGTATGGACTCAGTGTTTCAGGGATTTACTCCCACAGGCCATTTACCTAAAGTCTAACTGGCACTTTCATGGACTTTCATGTTTGCAGGATCAGACCTTTGAGTCCTCTTTTAACACACTGATGCTTTGATTTGATGGGAGTATTATGCTGTAAAATATATACCAAAGGCACATTTTATCATCTATTCTAACTATATATGCATGCTAAATATACTGCGTATCTATTATATGTGTGAAGCTATGTTTTATTTACGTATGCTTCAGATAACACAGACATCAACCTTTTGGCATTATAATGTTATGATAACTGTATACTATAAACTTACAGATTGGCAGTAGAATACTTATTAAGTTGAGCAATAAATGAGTAATAATATATGAACTTAAGGAATGCATTTTTGGGAGTTTCAAGTTCTTGCTTATGTAACTGTTAGAGCTGAATACTTCTGCAACTAGGTAATTGACATTTTCCCTTCCAAAGTAGAGGAACAAATTTTCAACCACTAGGGTAAAGAGGACTTTCAAAAGGATGCTTGAATGCTTTCTAACTTGTTGCAAGGAAAACTGGTCTACAACTTGTCATTCTAAGGGAATCAAATACATAGTGTTGGTATATGGTTAGTAAGTTACAAAATCAAACTTTACTATGACTGCAAAGAAGGAACACAAGAAAAAAGATAAAATGGAAATGCCTAAAGAGAGAAGATTATTGGGAAAGTCTAGAGGACCCAGAATAGTGAGTGATGCAGTAATATTATGAGAATGACAGAGAAGTGCCAGTTTACCTACTTGCGGTTGTAAATGAATTATTGGAAGAAGGAGTGTAAGGGGAGAGTGAGCCATCCAATGATGAGATTCACAGAGAAGTGTCTTCCTGCAAAATGTATTCAGCTAAGAATAATTTAATATTTTTAAATGGACACCAAGCAGGAAAATAAGTAATTTCTAGGCTGTGAAAACTTTCTGTCTGTGGAATTTACTGATGTACAAGAAGTATAAGGCATAAATGAACTTTAGACAAAATCCTTAGGCCTTTGTTTGCTTCAGTAAAAATATCATTATTCTGAAGAAAAATATCTAATTTTTAGTATTTTTAGTAGACTACGGTCTATTAAACATCTTCCGTTTTAGTGTGTCCACCTTGAAAGACTCTGCAGGCTGCATGGAATAAAACAAGTAGTTCTGGCAAATGTAAATCATGCATCCCATAGTATCTTTCCCATGTAATTTAGAACAACTTTCGAGTTATATCAAATTTGAGTGGTAGCTGGATGCTACGTATTTGTTTAAAGTCAATCTATTTTACCTTTACAATTTTATTCCACTCATTTAATTTTTAAAATTTATCTTAATTCAAAACTGGTTTTAGAAGAGATGAGTATGTTCTAACTGTGATTAGATGGATCTATCAATCCATTGAATATGAAGCATTTACTGAGTATTGAAGCATCTGTGCCCAAAACCGCACAGACTTCTTGTATCTTCTTGTATCTTCTTGCAGGGTAAGTTACCAACCCTGATAAGAGGGTCTGCTGCTTGAGCTTAACCTGGATCTCTTCTCCTTGATTATTATTATCAGTGGATGTCCCATTGTTGCAGGGAACTTGAGCTGCTCTGATAGAAGCAAAAGTGTCCTCAGTTTGACATGCTCTGTTGTGACATTTCTGTGTCACTGAAACATGGACACGTTAGACTTCTTGTTTAAGTGAAGGTTATACCCTTGATCCTTTCCCCACTTGATGTATTGTTTTTGTCTGTTTCTTTCTAAGTTGGCTCAGAAGGGCATGGATGCCTACCAAAACTTTTTTCTTCTGGGCTGGATGTTAAGAAATCTGTGAGTGAAGCTCAGTTAATCCTTTTGATCCCTCTTTGCTGCTGCATCCATGAGACCTTATCCTAACCCTAGCACTGTGGCTGAGTTATCAAAAAACATCACATTGTCAGCCTCAGTCTCTTTGCTGATCTTTGTGAAGAGAATACAATTCTGCAGGCATCCACAAAGCTGAATGGCAAGCACCAGGAGCATGTTGGGTATTGCATATTATTTCCTATATATCATACATGATCTGAAAAGCAAGGACTGCATATACCATATGAAGAAAGAGTAGAAAGAGATGGTGATCAATGGCTGCCAGTTCTTACATGTGCATAGGGAAATTGAGAATAGCAAACCTGAGCTAGGTCTGGAAAGGAAAAAGGGAACTGCACCTTTGTATTTTCTTGTGATTTGAAGAAAAAGGTGATGTTCTAAGATGAACTGGGTGGCTAGTTTTCGAAACGGAAACATGGGACACAGCAGCTTGAGAAAAAACTGCTTTTCCAAAGCAGAGCATATTTTTTATCTTTGCTCGTCATTAGAAGTGCCTGTGAATGCCAGCCCTTCATGGAGGAAGTCATGCTGGAATACTCTGAGCTGGTGATGATTTTAAACTTCACCCAGCATGTAATAACTCTGAGTAATTGGTAGGTATGTGGGCTTCAAGGGCAGTGGTATTTTTGCACCTTTGCCTGTTTAATCACAGTGTTTTGTGGAAGACAGTGCAGCTGAATGAGTGCTAGAATGCACTGCACAGGAACAGGAATATTAGTACATATGGTGTGTTTCAAAAACTTATTCAATGTACAGCAGGGTTTAAAGCGAGTTAGGTGTGTGTGGCTGACGGGTCTTGTTTTTAGATACTGTCTCTTTCAAAAAACTTTTTTCTGATAGGGTTTTGGAGTCATTCTTATGGCAAGGACATGGAACAGTGGGTTCAGAGGTGCAGCTGGTGTGCTGATAAGCAGTTAATAGAGCATGAAGAAAGAATGCCTGATTTTAGAAATGCGGTATGTGTTACATTTATACAAAGGGAAGCTTAAAAAAACCATTAACTTTATTGCAGCATACACAGTGATAATGACACCAGTTGTGAAATGCTGGTTTTATAAGTATAATTTATTATGCTTTCTTTGATCCAGTGTTACAAATTAGGATCACTCATGTCAGGAGATTAAAACCTTTTTGTCTCTCTTTGATATCAAACTATTCTTTCCCAGTACCTTTTATCTTGCATAGCCATGCTGAATTCCACAGCATCTTTGTCAGCTCGCTTGTGTTATTTGCGGCAATCATTTAATTTGTTTTAGAACTGATATTATTTAGTCATACTGTCATTTGCAACAACAGAGGCTCTTTAATATCCTAAAAATGGTGAGAGGCTTTGGTGTTAGCTGAGTAAGCATATGAATAAGAGAGAAGAGAGAAGAATTTTGGGACCATGGTGAGCGTGCAAGATAGCTAAATTGGATAGAAAAAGAAAAAAACCCATACAAGTCAAAGTGAGATTGTACATCAGAAAAACTACAGCAATCTACTGAAAATTAGTAGATGATAGTTATGAGAACCTTACAGTGAACCACAGGTACCAGCTTCCCTGAAGAACTGAAATAGGAACTTGGAGAAGCTTGTAAAAGGTGTCCTCAGGGAATCTTCCATTTTTTCACTATGATACCTTTAATCCTAGAATTGTCAAGCCACATGGAAAATAATAGGACTGAATAGTTCAGTCAGTTAAAAGTTAGTATTATTATTTTTTATCAAAAATATTAGGTGTTTCTGTTTTTCTGGACCCATTAGGAATTGTATAAACTTTTAAAGAAGGTAAGTCAAGTATTGAATCCGTATTGCTGTTTCTTTTTAAATTTAAGATCATTATCTCTGACTAAGCAGACTCTATTCAATAAAAGGAATTAATTTAAATACAATATTTTTTTAACAGATGATTCAACGAGAGGCAGAAGTAAAGAATAGGGTAACTGCCGTGGCGTTGACAGACTCTGTTCACAATGTGTGGCATCAAGAAGTTGGGAAAACTATTCGAGAGTGGATGAGAGAGGTAAGGCCATGTTTTTTTAAAGAATTTGAGTATATACGTCTGTATATGGCTGAGTAAATGTGTCTGGGTGTGAAAGACAGCATATTACAGGACAGTGGAAATCATGTATCCATACCAGGCACTAAAATAACCAAGATTAAAGCCATTTCTGAACTTCCAAGTTAGCAGTCAAAATAAGAAGCACCAAGTCCAGTGTTTCTTCACAGCAAAATAGAGACATGGCAAGGCAGCCCATGCAGTGCCTGATACCTGGAGCAAAGTCTTGGGTGCACTCTGTGCTACTAGTTTGACCTGGCAATGGTGGAAAATCCCCTTTAAGCTCTTCATGACTCAGTTTGATGATTTGCACAACTGGCAAAATAACCTTTCTCTCAGCAGCTTTTTGATATGTAATTACTCCTGTAGCGCTCGGAAGCTCTTATACTCAGGTATGGGGCTCCCAAGATTTTAGAAATCATATTTTTAGAGTGAGATCAACTAAACTACTGTTCATGAGTCTCATCCTCACCAGATCAGGCTCATCTCTGTGTTTTCTGCATTCCCATGGCAGAACACTAAAACAATAGCTGCACAGAGTGAATTTAAACTAGTCACATCCTGAACTTTCTGTTAGACTTGACTTTTTCTCATGGATTTAGTGAAACTTTGTGTAAAGAGTGCCTATTCCTGACTTAACCTTAAAGTTTTATAGGCCGCGACTGATGGGAATAGAGGATCACCTGGGATGCAGCCTGACAGCTCTGACTTAAGTGTTAAAAATATAAAGAATGGTAACCCCTACAGGCTCTGTCAGAGAAATCCCCATTTCCTTTATGGGAAATCAAAACCTTAAAATATGTGTTATGTAGTAAAACTGAAATTTTAAATCCTGTAATTTGAATCTGACAACTCCATTTTTCTTTAAGCATTTAGTCTGAATAAGAAAAGTGCATTACCTTTAATTTCATTTGCAGAACGTAGATGTTAAAGAATAAGTTAAATGATTAATGGCCTAAAAAGTGGATGGAGTGTCATAACTTACATTAGCATTAAAAATCTCCTATAAGAAAGAAGAATTTTACATATGTGAAATGTGGCTGAGTGGTATTAAGACTAGCATATCACCTGGATATCTCTTACTTTAATCAGGTTTAAGGCTAGTGGTAAAATGAATAATAATTAAAATATACACCTAATCGCTGCCTGTCTGTAGGGCTAATTGCTGTCATTGAAAGAATGAATTGTTAAAATAAAGTAATTCTTCATTGGAGCCATCTCTCCTGTATCACTGGTGGCCTATTTTTAGTAACTATAGAAGTCATGATTTTTGAATTTATTAGGAGCTGTGATGAATGATAAAACAAATCATCCATTTACATATCTTGACACTGCTTTCGAGAATACTTATTTCTTACAGGCAAGTGTCACACTGTATATAAAAGCTAGTTAATTGTGTGCTAATCTTCTGTATTATCTCCAGCTCTCTGATGTAGTGTTCTATCAGTAGTTAATATTAATTTTACTTATTTCAAATGATTGTAATACTTCATAAAAATTCTACTTCTTTTGTAATTTCTACCACCTTACATTTGCAATTTCACATTCAGCTGTTAATTAAAATTACACATGCAAATCATAAAATTATAATGCTTTACTACTTTAAACCTTAAAACCTTTGTGAAATACTTCCATTTTAACAATTTTTTACTAAATATGCTATATTACTGGATAGTGTGTTTGTTTTTTTCTTTTTCCATTGAGTTCAATAGTTTCATTGATCTACTGTTTCTTACAAAAATCTGCCATGCTTTGTGAACTTCACTTTCTAATCTCATACAGCAACCCTTCCTTTATGTTGTCCCTGCTCTCCCTGGTCCCAGAACAGTAGGGTTGCCTTGACAAATCTATTCAAAAGCCATTCCTCGCCCTTTATTGGTGGGGACTGAAGCCTTTGAAATTCTCTCCTCACTGCAACACAGCTGACATCTTCTTCCAGACAGAATGAATTAAGGAAATACAATAAGATACTTGATCTACCAGTCAAGGATCTTTCCATAGTGAGGACGGACTCCATGGTGCACAACTAGGGCAGCAAGCATCTACAAATACACAATGCATGCTGCTTACCAGAAAGAGAAGTCGTCCATTTTTACTATCATGACTGATGGCATGATTTTTTTAGAAATCTGTCTGAAAATTGATTGGGTCTTTTCAAAAAGTTGTGTGGTTTTTTTACCTTTTCCCCTTAATGGAGTTAATCAGGTTTTCAGAAAGGAAAAACTCAGATTTTTAATAGAGCAAGCAATGTAAATCTTGTTGTTCAGCTGGTAATCTTACTAAAAATGTAGTTGCTTTATAATTAAATCTTCAATTCAGTAAATTTGGTGTAGTTTCAGCATATTTTATTAAAATCATATTATTTAATACTTCAGTTTATAGACTACTCTGAATAGATAGCATTTGTAGCAAAACATTTAGAAAATTCATGGTAAATTTATCCCACTCAGAGGTTCAGGAATGAAAGGTAAATGTAAAGGCCTCCTGAATATAACTCCCCAGAGACCAGTATTTACCTTTTTTTTAATGTTCATGCACATTCATCTCAGCTGTATTTCCAATTATTTGAATATTAATCTGCTATCTTGATGGCTTTTGTTCAGTTATAGTATTCTGTTTCATATTTTCACAAATGTTCTTTTCACAGTGTACTCCATCAAAACACCCTGAAAAATTCTGATTTTGTAATGTTAGCAAACGAGCAGGCTCAGTGTTTATATCAACACCTGTTTATATCAACACCAACTAGGAAAAGCTGAAAATGTGTGGTGGGTAGTTCAGGCACTAGTTGGTCCAAGCACCTACTCAAGTCCACTGGTCTCAAAGTAGCACTTAAAAGACATGCTACTTCAGAATATTACAAATGTCCTGAATTATGGTCTTACTCTACTTAGTGTGAAATTACAGTGTTTCATCGTCAGTAAGTGTAAGTTAGTGTAGTGTACTGTCCAGTCACTATTGGGACCGCTATGTAAATTAGTTTGAGTATTTTGACGTGATCATTGTCCTTACTTATAACACCAGTATTTATTTTTTGCTCTGAGTTTTTGGCTTATCCCAAGAATTGCCTGCCTGCTCTTACAGAACTGCTGTAACTGGGTGTCCAGCTCCGAGCCCCTGGACACATCAGTGGAGTCCATGCTGCCAGACTGTCCCCGTGTCTCTGCAGGTACGTCCATTTGTTTGCAGTAAGCCAGTGTACGTGTTTATGCCCAGAAGCAGCTTGTTGATTTTAAAATGCATTTTAACCCTGCTGCAGCAAGATGTGGCTGAAAGCATATGACTGCTGCTCTTTTACGCAGCCCACTCTTGTTTTTATTTTTTTTTTTTTGCTTTGCGTGGGATTTAAGTTCTCTTGTCTACTTGTTGCTTGAATTTTTCTAGTCTTCCTTTCTGTTTAAGTAATTGGTGACATTATATGTAGGAGTCTAAGAAAAATAATAGTGATAATAAGAACTGGGAAATTTATCATAGGGCCTTGAATAAATATCTATGTAGGCAACAAGGTTTTAAAGAAGTACATCATGGAAGTTATGGTTAAAATAAATGAGACACTTTCCTGAATGCTGTTCAGCGGAAGTCTAGCTTACATAGCAAATTATTTGCAGCATCCAAGAATGTTGATGTGAGTTTTCTGTTGCTTTTTTAAAAAGCTATGCTTTTTCATTAATGAATGATAAATCATAAGAAGCACATGAAATAATACAGAGACTTTAGTTAAATGTGTGATAATTCCAGAAAGTAGATGTAGTCATCAATGTAAAAGGAAAATCTCCAATCTCTGTAGGAAAGTAATCTAAAATACATAAAGCAGTTACTGAACTTTCATGCTTGATTATCAGGTTTCCTAAACGCTGTAGGTAGCATATTTCTGTAGAATATAAAACCAAGTTCAAAGGAAGACACAGCCTATACAATATTAATTTAAAAGCTGAAACAATATTTGACCTTGCTCTGTGGGATGCAGTTGTTCGTTTGACAAGTTAGTTTCATATCTGTCTGCATTTGTGAGGTTGTTAGTGAGACCTAACCTTGCAGATGAAACTGAGTTTACTACAGGATATTTCTAAGGTTTGGAAAATGTAGGTCTTTTTTTTTTGAGAGCTCACAACAACCAGACACTTTAATTACATTTCTGCTATGGTTTGGGATCTCACCATGCAGATCCTCAGCTCTTTATAGAATTGACATTGCTCTTTGGTGCTTTGGAAAATTATATATTACTAAAATTTTCATAGATTCAACAGTCATTTAGCAACTTTTTGCTCTTTTAGGGGAGATTACTGCAGTTTAAAAGAAAAATACTGTTTTCAGGAGTGGAATTCTTTAAAATAGGATTAACTTCCAATCTCTGATGTCTCTGTTGCTGTTGTGAAAGACTGCATGTAGAGGTCATTTTAGTCTGGTACATTAGGGCTTGGATAGCAGCTGGTCTATATTTACTGTACACTGGCCAACACTGACATCAGAGCATCTCTTCTCTTTCTTTGTATTCATCTATTGTAAATAATCTAAAAGGTATGATATGAAAGAAATCCTAAGTGTTACTTAAAAAGCAGATTGATGGTTCATTAGAGCTGTACATAAAAAGTCTTGATTTTACATTTCTGTTGAAGATGGGTCACAGTGGCCTTAATGTTTCTGCACCACTTAATGAATTTCCAAGGTGCACAGAAGTGGCAGAAGAATTAATTTAAATTGGGTAAGATTTCAGCCAGTAAAAGTTGCGTATTTGTATTTAGTGCGTACATTGAGGTGAATTAAGATGACTAATGTTTTAGAAGTTCTCAACAGAGATTTTTTATATTGGTTTAATGTAAGATAACTATTTGCAGGCTAATTCTTTGTAACATAAATGTAGTTTAAAATAGTATAACTTTATGTGACTGCACCTGAATTGTCAGTTTGCTCACGTTTTTGCTTATATTTCTTGTAATCATCTTGTATATGAACAACTGTAAAACGTGTACAGAGAACCAAGTGAATAATTCATACAGTGTCTTTATATGAGCAAGGGTATAAACCTACATTAGGGTAATATATAATAAATTTATTAAATGTTACTAGATGTAGAAGCATTATTGTTTAATGTGAGAGATTTTATTTCACTCTTTTCTTGAGAATTGCGGTACTGAAAGAGCCCACACTCAAATCCTGGCAGCATTGCCCTTGGTATTTCAATGAATGACAATGAGAGCAATCAGAACAATGACAGATCTTTTCAAATAAACCTTTTGCAGTAGAAAGATTCACTTCTATGCTTGGAAGCCCATCTTTTATCTCTGTTTGCACTGAAAATAAGTTCAGAAATAACTGCCCCATGGTCACATCTCTTGAGCCAGCTTTTCCAAAAAGGGTCTGATATTCAGCCATTCAGTATACTGGGTTTTACAGGCAATCCTAGTTGGTGAGCAGTTCCTACTGCAGATTATCTCACAGTCTCTTGCTTGCTTTTCCCTTAAAATCACTAGAGACAAAATAAATTACCATCCAACTGGAAAAATTACTTGTATTTTTCCAGATAGAGTTGTTAAAGCTTTTGATTGAAGAATTATTAAGTAATTAAAATGTTTACCATGACTGAGTCATGTCTTGCTTGATTACAAAAAGGAATGAATATACTTTAATATTTAAATATTGAAAGCATGAGAACAACAATACAGAAAAAGCAAGCCATAATAAATCCATTGTCTAGTCCTGTGGCAAGAGGTACTTTGTGGGTCCCACCCACCTTCATGGTCTTTCATCCACATCTCAAGGATTTAATGCATGCTGGTGTCATAGTTTAATATCTTCTGGCATCTTGTTGGTGCCATGGACAGTGAGATTGAGGGCATCCTCAGCAAGTTTGTCAACAACATCAAGCTGTGTGCTGCAGCTGGCATGCTAGAAGGAAGCGATGTCACCCAGAGGGATTTTGAGAGGTGGGCCTGCAGAAGAGAGATGGATCCCATAAAGTTCCACAAGGCCAAGTGCAAGGTCCTGCACATGGGTCAGGGCAATCCCAAGCACAAATACAGGCTGTGCAGGCAGTCAAGTGGCAGCAGCTCTGAGAAGAATGATACGCAGTTGTTGGTTGACTAAAACTCAACATGACCCGCCAGTGTGCATTTCCAGCCCAGAAAGACAACTGTATCCTGGGCTGCATCAAAAGCATGACCAGCAGGTCAAGGTGATTGGTTCTGCCCCTCTGCTCTGCTTTGGTGAGACCTCACCTGGATGACTGCATCCAGCTCTGGGGAGATCAGCACAAGATAGATGTAGTCCCACTGGACCAAGTCCAGAGGAGCCACAAAGATGCTCAGAGGGGTGGAGGACATCTCCCATGAAGATTAGAGTGAAAGAGTTGTTCGGCCTGGAGAAGAGAATGCTCTGGGGGACCTTGGAGCACCTTCTAATATCTAAAGGTGCTACAAGAGAGCTGGTGAGGGGCTTTTGACAAGGGCATGAAGTGACAGGACAACAGGAGAATGGCTTCAAACTGACAGAGGGCAGGTTTAGATTAGAAAAGATAGGAAAGAAACTATTCTGTGTGAGGATGGCGAGGCACTGGCACAAGTTGCCCAGAGAAGTTGTGGATGCCCCATCCCTGCAAGTGTTCAAAACCAAGTTGAATGGGGCTTTGAGCAACCTGGCCTATTGGAAGTTTGCTCAAACTCCCATGACAGGGGGGGTTGGAACTTCTAAGACTCCTGTCTCCTACCCTCTTCACTTTCAGCCCTAATTAAGGTCCTCTTGTAGACTTGAGGTTGTCTTCTGTCTCAGTCTTAACCTACCTTCCTAATGGAATCAAACGAAAATACATCTCTTCTGTCTCAGAGGAGATGGATCCATCTCCTGTCTAAGACATAAGAAAATGTAGGATGGAGAAAGATGAAGGCTTTAAAGCAGTCTGTACATTGAACATCGTCACATAAAATGGAGTAAGGGTGGGAGTATTACTGGTTAGGAGACTGGACATCAGCTTGGAATTTGACACAGACAGTGGAATAGATGCTTTAATGAGAGGTTGCACGGCATTACTGCTAACTGTAGTTGTAGTTCATGCTGTGTCTCTGAGACCTTACAACATTTCTCGTAATTCTGGAGCAGGGAGTTCAGAAGCCCTTGGGAAGTCCTCCTACCGGAGCAACTAGTGGGCAGGAATAGCTGAAAGTGAGGATGGGAGAAAGCAGATCCATGGATCTGTGTTCATCTGTGATGCTGTTCAGGAATTAAATCACTTTGATTTCAGGGTAGTGGCCTGAACTTCACCTGAGGATAGGTATTGTGGTAAATTTTGTCAGGTAAACATGGCCTTTGTTTTCCTGAATCCCGTTTGTATTCCTTAGCCCATGTGTTTCTGCCAATAAAAGCTTTTTATTTAGGACAGAAGATTAAACTTTGCAGTATTTTGCCAAAGTGGATATGCACCAACACTCATTTAAAGTAATCAAGTGAAGATGTTGTAACATTAGTAAAATGAATTGCCTAATCAAATCTTTTTAAAGCCTTCCTAGTTGGCCCCCAAAATCACTAGTTATTCTGTTAACAGTTGCAGCCAATGTAGTTAAAACATTGTGAAATAAGGAAATTATAACATTAAAAGGCAAACAGTGGAATGAAACACTGACAGTAATCAAGAAAAGTTCTATTCACAGAACAGCCTCGACTTGAATATGTCTATGTAATAAGAGAAAAAGTGCAAGAATTAATTCATACAGCTGAATAAAGTGGCTGGTAGAAGAAAAACAAACTTAATTTTGGGGGACAGGTATCACGTGTGCTGGTGGTGCTCTTGAGTGAGTCTTCAGATAGTACTTCCTAGTACCAAACATCAAGCTTGAACTCTGTATTGTATATCAAACATTTAATTAGGTTTAGGTAAGCCAACCACAGCTTTTTTTTTTTTTAATTTGAATTTCAAAAATATCATTAATATAATTTCCAACAGAGTACTGCAGTTTTGGGGGGTTTTTACAGAAAAATAGAAGGGGAAAAAAAGACTTGACAGAATGGTTGAGGTGGGAAAGGACCTCTGGAGGTCATCAAGGTCGTCTTGCTCAGGCCAGGCCACCTGGACCAAGTAGCCCAGGGCTATGTCCAGCCTGCCATACGGTGCATTACCTGTCAGTAAAGAAACCATGATAGTGGTAATTAATATCCATGTAAGATTGTGGAGTTTTTGCTGGTATACTTGCCTAAGTTCCAAAAGACCACATAGAATCATACCATAGCCATGTGGTGTGTAACCACGATGGTTGTGTAGGATGCGAGTCTGTACATGAGTGAGTATGGAGTGGTAGTTTTCCAGGTAAGGTAATCACCTTTTTGTGTGTCAGCACCAAAAGAAGGTCCATCATATTGCAGAAAGTGGTTGTTTTCTTGCTTTGTCTTTTCAAATCCTTCCAACTGGAAAAGGGGAAGAGGGCCTGATTGTGGTTTCTGACAAAGTTTTTCCCAACAAAGAGTGGGATTGTCATCCATTGAGCCTCACAGTGAAAGCACAGCATTTACAGATGTGTTGAACTCATAGTATGTACTTAAAGGCTCAAAGGTGGTTTTTGTTACTGTTTTCTGTGTACATATGAAACTTGCAGTTCAAAGCAGATGAAAGATGAGATTCTGCAGACCTCACTGAAAAATAAGTTGAGTGTTGGCATAGCTTGATTAATATCAAGAAAGAATATGGTACTAAAGAGTCCCCTCAAAACTACTGCTTTGTGTTGATTAATAAAATAGCATCAATAATACTCTGTGGCACCATGGTAAATTTAAGTAAAATTATTCTGAACTTTTAGATCTGCTTAAAAACACCAATCCAAGAAACTAACTGCATCACTTGAACAGCAAGCCCTTCACTGGCAGAGCAGGTGTGCAGCCTGTGGCCGCACACACAAGTGCTGATCAGGTAGAGCCCTTGTTGCAAAGTTTGTGTTGATACCAGGAAACAATGAATTACCCATTAGATTATGGCAGTGGTAGTTTCTGTTGGCTTTACCTAACAGGTGACTCCTGCTTACTGTTTCAAGAGTTCAGTTGTGTATTTCCTCAGAAAAGCCTGTCTTTCTGCAGATGCACCCCATGCTGAGCAGATCCTGGCGTTCACACAGGAGGCTCTCCAGTGAGGTCAGATGGACTCTCCAACACCACAGGGTGTGTGTGCAGGGGTAATTGCATTAGTGAGGCTTGTGACAGCTCTGGGGAAGGATCAACTTAGTTCTTTCTGCTTTTTTCCCTCAGCTGTATTTGCACCACACTACAGTTCCACTCTTACGCATTTTTGTATCTTGCTCATAACAAACAAGGCAGAAGCAACCATAAATTGTATTAAGTGCTGAGACAATACCTGGCTTGTACTCTTAGTAGCTTTTAGCCCAGTTTGCCAGTGCTTCTCTTTTATTTGTTCACTCTTTAATCAATTTAATGAGGACTCTTCTGGGCTGTTTTCTGATACTAGTGTTTCATGACCAGGGATAGGTGTCAAGCAGTACAAGAAATAGGAACATAACCATGCGCTTTTTAAAATAAAGCAATTAAGCAATTTTTTCATTCTGTTAAAAATGTTATTTTTGCATTCACTAGTCATTCATGGGTATTAATATTACATTAATCAGTGTTTACTGTAAAGCTCTTTGCATTTTATGTCTTCATGTGCATGTAGTTCTGTCAACAAAAACTTTGGATTTCAGGAGAAAAGATAAAATGGTGAAGCTTTTTTGTCAAGGTGGCAGGTTCCTGTATCTAGCTGCATGTTAATTTCAGGTATTTGCAAGATTAATGCACAGGTGGAGGAATGCAGGAATCTGCAGTTTGAAGCTTGCTTCATCACTCATGTTAACATTCCCATCTGCTGCTAAAACTGGTCCTGCACTTCCATTTCTGCTGCTGTACTTTGTCGGCGACTGGAAATTATTACGGTAACTTTGAGGCATCAGACTCTTAGCCACAGCTCTGGCAGTTGCTGCACTAAGTCCAACTTTAACTTATGTTTTCTTAGCATGGAAGTAAGCAGCTTTTTCCCTGTTCCTGATTCTTCAGAGGATCTCTGCTTTTATACTCCTGTTTAGTCTCAGGTGTTGCAGACAGCTTTTCATTTCATGCATAAACCAAGCTGGATGTGAGCTCCTATGTTGTGCTTAGAGCAGCTTAGCTCTACAGTGCTTTGGAAAGGACAAAGTTAATAGAGACCTGTTGAATAATATTGCAGAATCTGTTCCAGAGTGCCAGAGCCTCAAAAGCAAATATGAAAATGTGAATTTGAAAGCATTGACTTGAATTGCCAGATGTTGCTTATGTCAGACAGTTCAATAACACTCATTCATTTACTGTTCTACAAAATAGTTACATGTACTTGAAGCAGTACTAATATTGGAGAAACAGTTTCATCAAAAATTATTCTTGTACTCAAACATATCTATTTATCATTGCAATTTTTTAGAGTAGAGTGAACTAGTTAGTTGTTGTCTTAGAGTCCCTGAGGCTGTCTTTGTGGTAATAATGAATAATTTAAATTATTACAGTCAGATATTTCCTATGAACCGTTTGACAACTATTAGATTGCTGTGACTGTTGCTTCTGATACTACTTAATGCTATCTCATTAGTGCCTTATGTATCCATATCTGTCTGCATGTTGGCAGGTCTTACTCCAGTACGTGATTACAAACTCTTCTAGAACTCAACACCTGTAAGGAGGTATTCCCTGAGAGATGTCCTCCAAAATGCAATAGCAAAAATTTTATTTCTATTGACATAAAATCCAAAAGATTTTTCACATTTCAGTTTTCGTTTTCTGTTAGAATCCAGATTCAGATTTGGATTTGTTAGAATTTTTCAAAAAGTTCTGTTTCAGTAGAAAACTTTCCTTTTTTCACAAATGTATGTAGTTTAGGCAGGGAAAGATATTTAGATCACTTATTGTCCACTTTTAGATACAGGTCTTTAACCTTTGACCAGATGTTATATTGAAATTTAAAATTTTAATTTGGTGAAAATGTTTCTTCTAGTAAGTCATTCAGTCTTGGCTGAAAGGATGCAAGAGATGGGGAATCCATTGCTCCTTTCCCTTTGTAATTTACAAACTGCTCATTTCTGGTTTGGCTTTGTCTGGTTTCAGGTTCCAACCATTAGTTCTTGTTGTGCATTTTCTGCACTAAGTTAAAGAGCCGTTCAATAAATTGCTTTTTCTCCCTGTGAGTTACATACTGGCATCGAGTCAACACACCATATTCTTTTGAGAAACGTAATAGATTGAGTTCTCTAAGTCTCAGTGCAAGTTAATTTCTCCAGGTTTCAAATGCTTTCATACATTTCTCTGTGGCATCTCCAGTCATTCAACCTCTTTGAGATAGACCTGTCTACATCTTACTAAAGTAATATCAAATCGTTGCTACCTGATTTTCTCCCATTTCATTAGGCAACAGTTACATTGGACCCTTTTATCGCCCTACTACAAAGAGTCAGTTTGGGAGGAACGTTCCCTTTCTAGAGCTGCTGCTCTTCATCTTGGTTTTAAACTAGTGTTAGGAAGCATTGCAGGTAGCTTTTTTAGAAGAACAAACCAAACAAATACACTAACATGAAAAAAAATACAAAGACCATCACCTTTCTTGTTAACAACCATCCTATCCATCTTCACATTTACACAAGTTTTACCAGCAGTAAATTTGTATATATTTCCTGTGTGGTTGAATAGCTGTAGGACACTCCAGCAATAACGTCTCTATTCAATAGTGGTTTCTCTATGGTAGCTGCATTTGCAGATTACTTAGTCTGCAAGTTCTTAAAAATGTGTAATAATACTGACTTTCAACCCTTTTTCATAAGTAAACAATTCTCGAGTTATTCTATTTGTCCCCTCATGAATTTATGAAACATTGACTCATTTCTGCCTAAGTTGAATTTTTAGTTAAGTAATGAAGTTGTCATTAAGTTTCTCCAACTTTTGTGGTAGTAGTTTACAGAATAGAAGAAGAAATGAGGAATGTGTCTTCCTAGTAAAAGGAAGACATTTTAATGTCTCTCTTGAAAGACATGTGGGAGTAACTCACATGCTGGACACAGTACCTGGAATCAAACAGCTGGCAAAGCAGCAATCATCACCAATCAACCAGAGCAGGTAAGGGGCTCCAGTGTAATGACAGTCCAGAAGTTTCGTGGGAAGCCTGGGAAGAGCAAAATTTAGTTGCTGAAAACAAAAGGGAGATAAAGCACTTTCTAAAAATGCTTGGCAAAGTTGACATCATTTTTCCTCCTGCTCAGAATGTCTCAAGGAGTAAATCAATTGCCTGACAAAAAATGGAGTATACTCTATTTGCATATAAATCCTTATCAGCTAAACATGCTAATTTATCAAAGAATGAAACTGAGTTTATTTGTTTAGGAGTTATTTTCCAGTAAGTTGCATTGGCCTGAATTAATTACATTTTTGTACCTAAATTCCTCATTAGTAGACTCCAGTATCACAGCATTGTGGTTCTCAAAGGGATTTTTAGTAGGCATCAGCCTCGTCCCCCAGCCCAGAGCAGGAGCAAACATTCTTACATTACTTCCTGACAGGTGCTCGTGTTCTTGGTTCTTTCCTTTGCGTTGTGTAATGACACATCCTCTCAGGGCAGTCTCTTCCAAAGTTCCAGTTTTAGTTACTCATTCTTCCCTGGTGCGAGTGTACAGCCTCAGGAAGAGGTGAGTAAGCACCAGTCACCCTCAAAAAAGAGACACTGTTCTTCATGCCCATAGAACTTAGGGTAGGAATTTATGGACCTAGATATCCATTTTCCCTTTATTTTTCTTGAGATTTATGTCAGGCTACCTATGCAAATAGTTTTCTCTGAAATTTTGGATTAGGATTTTCCCAACTTCTGTACCTTCTCTGCTATTTTAAGCATTATTTAAAATGAACATCAGTAGCCAGTTAACTGATTTATGGCTCTTGAGTACAAACTCTGCAAGCCTGCCTATTCAGAAATATTTATCCCTGAGAAGATATTGATGAGCAGCAAAAAAGAATGTACTTCATCAAACAATCTTTTTTTTCTCCAAATAGGGAACAGAAGCATATATCGAACAATTTTCTTCTGCATTTACCATTATTTAGTGTTATTTACAGTTTCACCAGCTCCATCTGAAAACTGATGCATTTTTTCATTTGTTGCGTGTATATTTTGCTAAATTTGCCAGCCATACATTGTTTTTACTAAGATAGCTTTAGCTTTCTTTATCATATTCTAAGATAGCTTTAGCTTTCTTTATCATATTTTGCTGATTTTCATTTTTTGTATTTCTTAACTGATTTCACTCTTTTGCTAAACCAGGAGGACTAATGCTGTTAGGCGTTCTTTTGTCATCCGACAACGTGTAAAAATACCATTCATTCATTTATGTTTAAATATCACATCTTGATTAAATTTACCAATCTTATTCCTACTTTGAAGAAAAAAATACCCTTTTTGAAGCTCCAAGCATGTGTGTTGCCAGCAGACGCTTCTCTCTGTTCAGTGCCACCAATGTCACCAGGCCCCAGGCAGCCAGCCACTTGTCTTTATCCAATCAAAACACTGCCCAAAATGGTAAAGTCATGGAAGGTATTACACGTTTTTGTCTATGAGCATTGTCCATTGTTTTTAGAAACTCTTAATATTTGTGACCACCAATGTCCATCTCCTGAACGTACACCTTTCAGGGTGAGGAAACTCTCCATGAATTGCAGAGGTGTGCCTATGGACAAACTTAGTCCATTTACTGTTTTGCCATGGTTGTCTGTCACGAAGCTCCTCACCATTTACTAATTTACATGCACCATAGAGCCAAGATCAGATTTATCAGTATTGTTAATAATAGAGCTCCACATCCTTATCATTTCTGTGCACTTGAATCAACCTAAGTAATAAGGTAATAAGGTAGTAAGGTAAACCTAGGTAATAAGCAGACTTTTTAATACTCCAGGCATACAAATTGTGCCACCATAATACAGTCATCAGTAATACCAATTGTATCAAATTGGGCTTCATGGGTATGGTTAGACAACTAGCAAGAACTGGAAAAACTAGCAGTGGCATAGCATTAATTTCATAATTACTTTTCTTTTTATTTGCCAGATAAATTTATTTACAACACATGGAGATTACATTTATATTATATTTGCCTTCTTAGCACCCTGCCCTCAAACTATTAATGTAACAGTTTTCTGACTGCTCCAGCTAGTTCTCAGCTGAGAGGGTTGGTTTACCAACCTGTGAGATAACCAAAACATGAGAAACATCAAGCTCCACGATGCCATTTTTAGAGAACCTTTGCACAGTATATTTGCACTCTAAACCTCCATCTAGGAACATTTGGGAGGCCAAATTTTCTGTAGAAAGGACTTGTCATTTTCTGATAACCTGCATCAGCAACTAATCGTGTCATGATGATGTACAGGGACGTCATTACAGGGACATAAAGAGACTTGTTTTAAAAGCATCGTGATTGTTAAATAGTTAATAAAAGCAAACAAGTGCTAAGAATTCGAATGCTGATTGGTTAGATAGTGTTAAGGACAAGGCTAATTTAAGCAGACATTATATTCTTATATTACAACATGCAAACCATAGCCTATGAAGTAATTGTTTATCATATATATCTTGATATTATAAATAATTATGTATTCCAATAAATAATTTGATGAACCACATTTAATAAGCAGCATTTTTTAATCTATATTCCAATTTTTATGTGAAAGACATTTCCCCACACATTAATTCTTTTATTTCAGATAGGTTTGCAGGACATACCTACAACAGCTTAACAGAGAAGTAATCCATACGGTTAATAGGGTAAACCATTTTAGATTATACTCGTTACTACTGCTCTGATACAGCAGTCAGTTTGAAGACAAATGTCATGTACTTTCAAACAAACACAGTTAAGTGCCCATCATTGTGTTTAAGAACAAAAGTTGTGCAAATGGGCAATGTATATAAAAGTTCTTACCACTTTATCTGAGATTTTTATGTTAATATATTGTTTGAAATTATATACATTATAAAATATAAAATGCACACAATACAATTCATAACACATATAAATAGATGTCACATCTATTTGAAATCTGAAGGCCAATTTTGACTCTTAGATACTTTAACGATTATGTGTTTGAATCTGGCAGACCTTAGCTGTGACTTTGCCTTGCTGGGCAAGGCAGGTCATCTTTTATTATCATCTTTGCCTCTAGATGATCAGTGCTATTATGTCAGAGTTTAAACTATATCCTGAACTGGGTGTTAAATTGGAAGGGCTTCGCATGGAAGGGTGCTTTCCTGCCTGAAGGTGCTCATGCTGTGACTGCTCCAACAGGATTTTTCCACTGCAGCTGTACATGCAACGCAAACAAATGGGAACATAAACATATTTCAAAACACTTGTTCTGCAGAAGCAGGCATCATTTTTTGATTCTAGAGGAACTGACCTTCAAGGACTCATCCTTATTCTGAATAGTTACATTTAAATGTTTATTATTTGTTTAATTTGGGGACACAGTTCTAGATATCTGTTTATGCAACTTGGTCCATTCAGTGAAATCTATTCCCTTTTCCACAAAGGAAACCTCCCATAAAATCCCATCAGATTAAACGAACACATGTAAGATAATGGCTGAAGTACAGTGTCCAGCAATACTATGCTGGACACTGGTAACAGTATGTGTCAGAGCTGTGAAATGAGATTTGGATCGTTTCAGGACTATTCTGGATGTTTTTGATTTTGGCAATTTCCTGCTACTGACTACACAATTTATACTCAGGTTAGGTGTACCTTGCAAATTCAGCACAACTTATAAATCTTGCAGATTCCTTTTGGCTGCTAGGCACCTGATTCAGCTGCCACTGAATATTCCCAGTGATTTTGGTGGGTCTCTCTTCAGTTCTTGTCCCAACAGACCACTATTTTAAACCAAATGCCAAGTGTGAACTAATGACAAATTTTTAAGAGTGTTCTTTTCTTCTTCTGTTAATAGCCTTGGATGAAACGTACTAAACATTTGTGTCATACTCTGATATCATTCTCTCCTTACTCTTTAAGCACACACCTTCTCTCCTCCAGCAAAGTATCAGCTTCTCATAAAAGTCTGCCTGCCTGTGCAGAAGAATGGGTGCGGCTTTGGAGAATAAGGACCTGAAAGAGCACAAGAGGAGCCCTGCACTGTTGACTGGCAATTGGTCACCTGCCTTTGAGGTGGTGGTTTGGGACCCCATCTGCTGACATGGGAATTGAAGTTGGTTGTTGCTTCTAGTGTCAGTGGCCTAAGCACTGCACTGTCTTATAGGTGAAGGCTCTCCCTTCCTCATCTGTCTTTAAAAAAGGAGTTGATTTCCACCTGTTTTTTTAAGGAACAACATCCATTGCTTCCAGGCTGCAGCATCAAGGCATTGCTAGTTTCCATGACTTTAATCAGTCAGTCTGTCCTAGTTGATTATTTTTACTGATGCCTTGTAAATGCCATGCAATTTTTGAAACAGTAGATCATGGGATGGAGAAGCCTCACAACTGGAGAGGCACAGTGTTCACTCAAGCTATCAGTAGGATTTCTAAGCAGAGGAGGAGTCAGTGACAGATTAAAGGAGAGCCACAATACTGTTTTTCATATTATGTCATCTCTGGATGACAAGAAAGAGAAACCACAAACATCCAGTGGAGATGGCACCAAAATGTGGTGAGCCAAATGCCACAGGTTGTTCTCATTGAGCCAACCAAGCAAGAGCATGCCTTAAACAAGGAGATTAGATGCAAAGTGGTCATTAACACCAGTGTACCCAGCCTGTGAGAAATGTGGGTTAACTGGAAAACAGATACCACTGGGGAATCCATCATGTTGCATGATGTCAGTAGAAAATACACACACATAATCCTGGGAATGTCAGCTCCCTTTATCTCTCTACATCCTTGTGTCTTTCCTCCAAAGCAGCTCAGGGCTCAGCAGAGAAGTGAGGACTTTTTATTTTATTTTGTGTGTTGATCATGAACTTTATGTTTTATTAAAGTTTTAGAAATTCCAGTTTTAGAAATAGAAGTGTGAGCATTTTTATCACCTGCTGTCAGACTGTCTCACTTTAGGAGAACTCTGCTACACGATACAGGCAAGTCCTGGTTTCTACCGATTTGTGTCTTCACTAGAACTACATTTTTATTTGTGTGGTTTTAGCTGTATTCACAGCTTGCAGTTTGCACCCACAGATAAATAATGTTATCCTGGTAACAGAGGTACAGTCAGTCCCAAGTGAATTGATTTGTCATCATCCAAAGCTATTATCAACCATGTAAAATTTATTCTTTGTAGAAATGAGGAAATAGAAATTGATATTGAATAGTTATTCTTTGCATACGCAGGCTCTTTCACTACATATTTTGTTAATTCTGGTATGATTTTTCTGTGCTACATTTCTTTTTCTAAACTTTTCCTCTGATTTCATGCCTGACTTTTTTTAATGCTACTAAATGATTTACTGAAGCTCTACAAGTGATATTTCATTCACCAGGGAGACTGAGCTGAGTGCTGTCCCCAAATTCAATACAATATTGTGTTAGAATTAATATGGATATTGATGCAAAATTAATGCAAATAGACTCCACATCTAATCCCACACTCCCTCACTCAAGTTCACTGGCAGCAACAGCAAGTTACTTCTTTGATTTCAGTGCTGGATATACAATATTTATGAGAGGTTGCACTTTACAGCTTTACTTTGGTTATCGTTATTCCAGTGCACATTAAAACAGTTTTTGGAACTGTATTTTTTTCAACGCTGTTGTCAGAGTCCACTTAAACAAACCTGAGTTTGGGCTTTAGCCTATTTAGCTTGTGCTTTTCACCAGTAAAAGCTCCACCAGCAGCTTCCTGAAGGTGCAGAATGTAATTAGCATTTTGCAGGTTGTACCTGTACAGCACCATGCAGGACACTGCTCAGAGTCATGAGTGCCTATGATGTGCATGGCAGTATTTGACCATTTAATGTCTCACTTCTGCTTTATATGTCTGCAGAGTCTGGCTAGAGTGCACTGTTAGAATGTAATTGGTATAACTTAACAACTATTATGAAAGATCAGGATAGAAGTCATGACCAGACTTCAAAGGTCTTAACAGATTGGTGGGCCATCTATCCCCTCACATAGTCTGTTGCTGTATCTTCTGAGAACGGCTGAAATCTTCAGTGACCTCTAACCTTGACATGTTACTGTCCTGTATTTTACTGGTCCCATATAATTTTCTTTATTTCTGTCCATTTAGACAGACATGGGTCTTTCTGATCATAAAATCACAGGCTCATGAAGTGGTTTAGGTTGGAAAGGACCTTAAAGATCATGTAGTTCCTACCAGTCACCATGGGCAGGGACAGGTGTCTCCCTTTTCCGTTCAAATATGTTTGCCTAGGTAAACAGATTTTTGATGTGTAATAAAGACTGGTTTAAACTATTTCAGTCCTCTTGCCCTGCTAGCTTCACACTCATTGAAAATGGTTGTTTTGATATGCTTTGGTGTGTAGTTTGTGTATGACAGTTGAGACATAGGCTTAGGTTTAAAACGTAGCGATTAAAATAAACTGGGCATTGTACAACCATTTTCAAGCAATCAGGCTTTTATGAGTTGCTTTCTTAAACTAACTGTCCCAAGATAGTTTTGTTTATATTTTCACTAAACATGAAAGCTCATACTGGTTAGGTGTGCAATTCAATGACAATTTACTTTATGGGGAAAAATCAATAGACTCCTCTGTGGTGTTTTGGTATGGGAGACAAATACCTATCAAGAAAACTTGCCTATTCCTGGTGGGTTTGATCTTTTTTCCTCTTGGACTCGGCATTGCATCTCTCCCATCAGTGCCAATGTACATGGCTGAATTCCAATAGCGAAGCCTCTTTCCCAGGCGTCATGCAGTCACTTCTCCCAAAGCAATGGGCAGAGCAGAGGAGTGGTGTTTTCTCCTCATCACCTCGTGGATACTTTGTCTTTGGAGAGCTGTGGCTGTTTCCATGAACAGGAGACAAGCAGACCTCCCTGGGTACACTAGCAGAGATGTTTCTCTGGCTTACAGCTCCTGCCTTTTGCTGCTCCAGCATCCCACCCTGTGGTCCGTCATAGTGTCTGAGCACTGTAGATCTGGGGAGGAAAATGCTCAGAAGCATTTCAGCAAAGCAAAATAACATGCAGCAAGCTACTTGCCTCCACCAAATCAAGCATGTGTGTAATTATCCTTTTAACCAAGACACTTTAAAATAGACCAGGAATGACTGAGAGGCAGTGAGAGCAACCCAGTGATAGATTTAAAGTTCAACAGAGGGAAAAAAATCATACAAGGATTTCACAAGCAATGACACTTGGATGGTATTTGGGAAATCTTTTTCTTTCAAGACTATCTTGCGATTTACTATGGGAGTAGCACATCAAAGCTGCACTGACTTCAAAGCTTAGAACCACTTACGGCTTCCAGCTATTACTAAAACCTACCACTTCACCCTGCCAGCAGCTCATCTCAGCTGCCTCTTTAAGTTACACCCATCTACTTCCTGCCTTCTGATTTTGGGGAGGGGAAAAAAAAATAGCCAGAAAAACTTGTAAATTAAATATAGCTGTTCGCACTGAAGCAATGTCAAAGTCAGGGGAAAAAGGCAAATGAAGGCATTAAGACATTAAAGATTTAGTACAAACTCAACAGTGATTTACATATGCACACTCTCATTTGGCTGACGCTAATAAAGCTGTCTGCTTTGAGGAAGTTCCCTGAGAGAGTGTTACCCCAGGGTAACAGCTCCTGAATGAGGTGTGCAAGCTGTGTGGGCTGTTTTTGAGGTCCAGATACTACCTGTAGCTTGACACAACCAGCAGTGCCATGGCACTCCAGGATATCCTCACATATTCCCATATATTCACATACAACGAAATTAGTTCCCGTCCCTGTTCCATAGGGGCAGTCCACATCCGCTGATCTGCAGAGATACCCACACATGTACCTCAAAACAGCGTGCCACCATGAGGCAATGATCACCATTTATTGCTGCAGTGTTTTTGATTCTTTTGTATTAGCGGTAGAGATCTTGGAGGCAACATATTTATATTGTATATTTTGGGAGTCCCTGAAACAACTCAGTTGTAGTAGCACAGGGCTGCGCTGTGTTCTCCAAATTGATAGAAGAAGGCTAAAATGTACCAGAGTGGTAATTTATTGTGGTATTAATATTGTTCAACATTTTAAATTGGTACATTGTTATTTTCTGATTGGGAGATTTATGCCTGGGTTTTTAAAATGGTACATTAATTTCTGAATACAATTTGTCTTGCAGATGACATATTAATAGGAAGTTAGGAACGACTGTGGTCTTTTTTTAGTATGAGAGTTTGTATATTCGGCACAGATCAATGACATACTCTACAGCTAAATGCCATTAATCCACTTACAGACATTCATTGCAACAAAGAGAAATTACCATTGAAAGAGCCAATCATACATTAAAAGGAATTTCTCTGTTTCCTTGCATAGTCTTATATTTTGAAAATGCCTTTGCGAGTGTTTAAAGTTGATTTTATTTTTTCCTTTATTTCTTCCCTTTACAAGGAAGGATTTTGGCAGCAGTGTGGATGCTGGCAGCTTCTCCCAGGTGAGCTGGGACAGCAGAGATGGCCCCACATGGTGCCAGCCTGCTGTTTGTGGCCACGGTGTCCCATCAAGGGGTTGTCTTATCCTCACCCACACACACAAATTATGTGCTTCTGCATTAGACATGTGGCAGATCTCAGTACAGAAGTGGGAAGGCAGACAGTAGGCTGTTTTGCCTAGGTAGTGGTTGCCACTGGATGTAAATAATTGAATTATTGTGTACCAGTCAGTTGACAAAAAGAGTATTCTAAAAAGCTGACATATATAAAAAGTGTACAGGGACTTACTGTTAAGTCTGTAATATATATATATATATATATATATATATATATATATATATATATATGGCTAGTGTATGTTCTCTCTGATGAACATGGCTCTGCTTTAAACTTATAGAGGGGTTAATGGGAGCTTCCTGGCTGGCTGATGATGCAATCAAAAAGTAAGGTTATTTGTAATAACTACAGACACTCCACCAATACATTTATCTGATTGGCTGTGCGATCAGTTTTTTTGTCTTCTTAATAAATGCATTTCTCTCAAATAAACTGTGCAGACCAGTAACAGCACAGTCATTTAAAGTTCACTGAAAATATAGGAGGATATCACGTTTCCTGTCTTTATGTTAAACTTGGTGTATTAAGTTTCTCGCACAGCTTGCAGCATAGAGGTGTGATATACAGCTGTGGCAGGGCAGGATAACCACATACAAATTCATGAAGTACTGCTGGATTAGCAGGAACCAACAAGGGTGTGCAAGCATGGAGGCATGATTTCCGCAACTTTTCATTTATGACTTAATTAAAATAACAAGTTTGGATATTGTTGTCTGTAAATAACGATGCACAAATCATCTGCAGAAGCTATTGTTTCATATGCTTACTTTCACAACGTAAAGGTTCTATCAGTTAGCTGCAGTGCATAGACAAGCAGAGCTTGTGGACTTGAAGTTACAGATCAAATATGTAAGGATACAACAAATTATTTTGGATTAGTGCAGAAAATTCAGGAAAGCATCGTGAATTCCTTAACTCACATGTTTTTGTCTAAATTTCCCATTATTTCTCTTTGTCTTTCTAATGTTTTGTTCCCTTCATGTTCAAAGATGGCAAGATTATGGAAGCAATAGGCACTGCAGCCTACATTTAAATTTAGTTGTGATATGATGGTGTGAAAAATGTTCTCCTGATGTCAGGCTGGCTTGATCCTCTGTCTACATTATTAAACCTCTTTAAACACCTCCATTATAGTGTTCACCTTGTTTGACTTCAAAGAGCAGGGAAGCTGTGTAGAGCAAGTGAGCCGAGCGGGTTACCTGTGGTTACTTAGAAATGCTAATGCATTCTCTGCTGTGTTTATGAAGTTATCTGTTTGCTGTTCTGCAACTCTAGAATCAAAATAATAAAATGACTGAAATAAATACGGAGGCTAAAGATATTCTGTGATTTGAAGTAATTGCCATTCACCTTTTGAAACTTTTTCCATGCCCATCTCCACACCCCGCCCCCCGAAAAAAAAAAAGAATAATTAATTAAATAGGTTATTTTGGAGGAAAGCAAAGTTGGCACTATTACTGAGGAACCTCTTGAGTGTGGTCTCATGGAGTCACTCAAGAAAAGGATGTGGATGAATGCCTGACATCACTCAGAGTTTATTGGGAAGTAATCTGTTCAAAATGTTTGGACTAAGCTAAAACCTGGCTTGCTCATCTAATGAAAAAGGTCAAAACAGAGAAGAAAGTGCCATGGTTTGTGTTAGGTGACACTGTGCTCTGCTTGTCTAATTTGATTACACAGAGCCACTGAAGCCCCAGGCAAAGCTGATTTTAGCTATAATCAGCTTCTTAACCTTTTGAGAACTAACATAAACACTACCTACTAGTGGTTAATTATGTTGCTCTACTACATACAACAAAGTACAAAGGTAAAAGTGTAGAACTGCAGTAACACATGTTGTGACAAGATCACTCCAGGGATTACAGCCCTCCATGTTTTATCTGCGCTCACTGATTTCTTTTTTAAAAATTAAAAATGAGCTATGAGCAGGGAGCATCAGTTTATCGATTGCAGGCAGCATTGCCTCGTTGTGCTACTGCCTCATCTCAAATTCCTCTTACGTACTGAAGGGATGACCTACTGTGGGTTGGACTGCTGTGGTGGTGGATCTGCTGGTTTTTAATTGTTTAGGATTATCTTTGTTCTAATTGCTTATTTGTAATTAAGCATGGGTGCTCCCTTCCTCTGTGATGAGCATCTTCTAGAAAGTTTTGTAATCTCTTTTGGCAGAAACACCATGTCCATACAAGACACCTGTCTCTAGGTAAGATAAATGGGATATATTTTAATTTCAGATTTTGCATATACATACATAGGCAAGAAGTAAAAATCTGAGGCACAAAAACTGGGCCTTTGCAGAATCTGTATATCCTAGCTTCCTGTGTGTTTTGGTTCATACGCTGTCTCTAGTTTGACAGAAAATTTGCATTTCCATGAACTTCAAAACCTTTAGGAGATTTCTAAGACAATGAGTTTTCAGTGTATTTTAAATTTTTTTGACCTGTGCTGATCTCTGGTGTTTACATAAGGAAGTCTCGATCTACTCATCTTACACACTTGCTTCTCTTACATTCTTGCCGCTTGGAGGTACCATGTTGCCTCTGGGTTTTCCACTCTGTAGAAAGTATGTCTGTTTTACTCTTTCTGTCCTACTGTTGTTGTCAGCAGTGCATCATTCATCTCCAAAAGTTTGCTCAGAGTAGCACCCCTAATGACTTATCATTATGAGCAGCGTTGGCACGGGTGTTGCAGGGCAGCCTTAGGCTACTGGTGTACTCCACTCTGTCTCAGTGGGGGTGTTGTGGTAACCCAAAAGGTTATTGCATTCCATACCTACCCGTGCCCGAAACTGCTGCTGCCTCTTTGTGACCCTGCCGCCGGGGATGGAGGGGGCTGGGGTGGGGAAGGGTGTGGTTTCTGCCGCTTGTGAAGTCTGCTCGGGCAGGCCAGCCGTGCTCTTTCGCAGCGTGGTGTTTGCCTCACTGCCTTCTTGGTATTGGCTTAGGCAGAGGCTTTTCCTTTTTGGCTTCTCTTTTTGGGGTTTGGTTTTTTCCCTCGCCTCAGAGAGACTTCAGGTAGCAGTTTCGAGCTGCCTGGAGGCGAGTTCCGTAGGTGCCTGCCCGCTGCTGCCGCACGGAGAAGGGGCGGCCCCGCTCCAGCTCGCCATCGGCTGCCAGCCGAGGAGAGGAGGCTACGGAGTCACCCCAGCCCAGACACATTGCCTTGCCTGCTCCTCTTGTCTCCTGCCGAGAGCAAGGCGGCGTCCCTCCGCAGGTTCTGGCCCTCACCGAGTTTCCAGCCGCCATCGGAGCACGCCAGCTGCCTTTCTCAGCAGAGCTTGGCTGCTGGAGAGATAAGCAGGGTGGTGAGGGAAGACTGACACCCGTTTTCCCTTTGTCCTTCAAACCATGCATTCAGGGACTTCCCCAGTATTTTTGGGTCTCTCTTTGTTCTGGGAGGGAGCCCACGAGGTTTAGCAGTTTTGTATCTGGTGATAATTTGCTGTTATTTCTTGATTGTTGATCTTCTCCTTGTTAGTAAACTGTTACCTTTTCTGTGTACATTTGCTCATATTCGTAACTTATTGGTGGAAAGCGACTGGTTGAACCTGTAAAGGGAGGCACCTCATTCCAGAGTGTTCTCCCTCAAATTGTCTTAAACCAAGATGGGGGGCATTATGAAACTGGACCACCAGGTCTCAGGGCGTTTAATGCCTTCAGCCCACCTGCTTCCCATGAAAATTGTAGAAAGGCACTGTGGTAGCAGACAGATTAGCAGGGATACAGTAACACCAGGGAGATAGATCAACCTTCACTTAATTCAGGTCTTTATTTTATTAACTAGGATTAATAATGACTAGAGTTAATAAAGTAATAATTTGAAAAAACTCACTACTGACACAACAACTACAATAAATAATAACAACACTTGCACACATAAAAATCTCGGTGAGTACATATACAAGGACATACACAAGTTATTTACAAGTTCAGAGTTGGTTTCCTTTTCTTGCAGGCAGCAACTGTAAGGTTTGCCTTAGACATATTTATCCATGGCAAAAGTACAGTGTGTTGAGCAGAAATTGGGCCAACTACTAGATTCTGAACGTCAGAGAGGTGGCAGGTTTTTTAGCTGACTCTCTACATGGATGTGAGTGGACCCCTGAGTTCTGGACAGGAATGAGAAATCTCTTGAAATTTGCTGAATGACTTGGTGATATGATCTTCATCTCAGGCCCCATGATTTTCTGCAGGAAAGGGGTATGCATAAAGAAACTGAGGCTGACTGTGACCCCTTTGGGTTTTGTGCAAACTTTTTGGCATTTCAGTATCTGGCTGTACAGGTTGTCTGGTGTTCTGATGGCCCCTCGCAGCTTGGCAGCTGTGTGCACAGCTGGGTAACTAATGGCTGTGCCCTGCATTTCCCTGTGGGAGACGTGTTGTTCTGCAAGCACAAAGATGACCTCCTCTCTTGGTTGCAAATAGATTTTTCTAAGGTTTCACATGGATTGTGTTTTGCCTCTATGGCCACCAAGTAACAGTTTCTCTGACCTACTCTAACCGTTCCCTTCTCCTGCTTTTGATTCATAGAAAGAAACAGAATTAATTTCAAGTATTTATTGTGTAGATCACTGTGGCATTGGTTGCATTTCCTGAACTGATAGAAAATTTAATCTCTAGCGAAACTGGACAGGGTTATTCTGCAGCAGTGGTCTGGTTTTCTTCACCTCTCCTCCACAAAAAAGGAGTGAGATCACATTGTCTTCTGGTCCAGCTGTCAGAAGTGAGAGGAAAAGAGGCATGCCTGCAAAACCTGTCAGTCTCCACATTTACGACTAGATGTTTCAGGCCTCCTTATTTCCTCAATACATTCCAGTTACAAGGAAGCTTTGTGCCAGTTTTCTGCCATGTGAGTACCTGCTTTGCGCCAGAATTATTATTTGGGGACTGTTCAACTAATTGCTGTGTATAGTAACAGGCAATGAACAGCAGTGATGCAACAGAGCAGTGTCTTTGCCCTCCAGAAGGAAACTTTGGTGCCCCTTGCACAGTAGTTAATTTCTGGAGTATATGGCACAAGCACTGGAGTTTGGCTGTGTCTTAATGAGTTGGGTAACTCTAGTTGCTCACAAAGGAAATGAGAAAATTCTGTTTCGAAATACACTCAGAAGCAAGGGAGAACAGTGCTGCACCATTACTGCTCATGTCTTGAGACTGGCAGCAGCTGTTTTCCAATCCCTCTTTGAGGTTCAGCCTTTCTTTCCATCAGCCACCACAAGACGTGAAAGCACTGCTGCTCCTGACTGCTGAAATGGTCCTTGTGCCTCACAGTACTGGGATAACAGCAATAGGGAATTTTGATCCCAACCTAGCAGAAGTGGGACCCTGAAGAACAGGAGTGAGGCTTGTGCAGAGTTGAATTTTATCAGGGGCTGTGCAGAGAGAATCACAGGAGTCAAGCAGTATTTGCTTTTGCCCCCTGGAGAGCAAATTGCTTTGCAGCGGCAGATACAGGATAAGTCAAAGATGATGCGTGGCTGCAGAAAAGACAAACCTTTTACAGACATACCTAAATAAGCCTATAGCTTACAAAACTACTGGTGGTGCTTCAGCCCAGAGCCTCTGTATGCTGATGGGCAGCATGGCCCATGGAAAAAGAGAACAACTAAAAAACCTGAAAAGGAAAGCAGGGAAAGTGCTAAGAAGTCTAGAAAATGTGGCCTTAAGAAAAAGGGTGAAAAGAAGAAAAAGGTTTGATTTAAAAAAAGAGGACTGGAAGAAAAAAACATGGTGGAAATCATGGGGTTTGTGAGTGTTTCAAAGAGGAAAGGAATAGTCTGTTCTCTGCAGACCTGATAAATAGTAGAAAAAGGAATAAAATCAAATCACACCAGGAAAAGCTTGGATTAGACACTAAGGGAAACTTTCTAATGGTATATCTGGGGTTACTGCCTTCAGGTGCTCCATGGAGGAGGTGGTGGTTAAGAACAGGCAGATAGATATTTGCGAAAAGGGATGTAGGGGCATTGGGTCTTGCTGTGGGCCATGCAGCATCTCTGTCATACCTGCTTGCTCCTGGCTGTATGAATGGGCAGAGAAAAAGAAAGCTAAGAGACTGAAAATCCAAATGACACAGATTGTCAGGTTCCTAGTTTTTAAGATGTTTTCATAATTTTGAACACATTCTTGCTGTCTTTTTTAAAGATAAAATAAACACTATAGAATACAATAATGGAAAGCTGTTTAAGCAGTGTATAATAGAAATATTTTTTTATTATTGCAAATTTTTAGGTTTGCTTTCTGGCAGGTGTGTTGGGTGACATTATCTATTACGTTTGTCCAGATGCAGAGGACTGACAGTTATTGATAACAGTGTCCTCTCCAGTCTGACATACAATAGCAAAAGAAAGTCTGTTAGGAGATGTTAACCAGGAAGATCCTATCCCTTGTCATTGTTTTTGATGTCCAGAGTGTCCCCAGTCAGGGAGTGAAACAAATATATCTCATTGTTGAGGTGGTCTGTCACACACAGGGAATAACAAATAAGCCTTAGTAAAGTGTTTATGAACAGTACCTTTATGAATTTGTTGAATACTTGTATACAACAAACAGCTTGAAATCTGGATTTCTTTGTGAATATGCTAACAAGAAAATAAAAAGAAAAAAGGGATGCGTGTAGTTTATAATAAGTAAACAAACTGTTTGTACGCCGTAGTAAAACATGGAAGAGTAAAAATTGAAGTCTGCTTCTTTGTGTTAACTCCAGAACATCTTAATGCAAGCGATTTGCAATAAGTGAAATAAGTGAAATTAGTTGTGTTGCTCAGTTTGTTCCTGACCTTACAGCTTGTAAATAATTCTTCGCTGAGAACAGTACTACTTTTAACAGGCATTGTGTGGGCCATGGCCAGCTTCATTTCCACTCTGTTCCAAGGAAAGAAAGGAGCAAAGTGCTCTTGCATTTGCAACATATTCCACGGAGTGGATTGGAATGATCATATCGCTAGGGGGAAAAATGCATAAACCAGATAAAAACAGTACCTTGGGAATCTTTTAATTTTTTTTTCTTCCATGATGTCAGATCCCCAAACTCCTGGGATTTTGGACAGTGGGGATGCTTTAGTAAATGTGCAGTGAGAAAACTGCCAGATTGAAGATTTCTTTTATCTTACTGTCCAAAATCACCAGCCATGCTTGAAAGTAGTAGTTCTTAACAGAACATGCGCTCTCAGTATGTGACTTTTAGCTGCAGGGGGCAGAGCATATGCTTTTACTGCCAAAAAGCTGTTTTGGTTTGGGTTTTTTTATTGTGTTTGTGTCAAACTTTTTTCAGTTATGCTTTTATGTTTTAAGCTCTTTCCGTGTTTCAGTGTTCAAGGCTTGCCATGAAAGACATAAATAGCTGCAAAAAAATCCTGAAAGCCTGCAGATCATTTAAGAATATCTGAATCTATAATTTATTATTTGTATTGTATATAGACTAAGGAGATACTCAGTACACAGTGATGTGTTAATTCACTTGTAGAGAGGGTCATTTTCTTTCTTTTTCAAGATGAAATTAGAGAAGGCATTTTGGCCCTAGAGGGTTTGTGTGTGGTTGCTTTGTTAATTCAGAATATGCATCCTTCACTCAGTCATGTGGAATTTAATGAATCAGTCCAGCAACTTCTTGACTACTCAGAGTTTATGTCAGTGTCGGTATAACAGGGATATGAAGGTCCTGAGTGCTTTTTTAGGAGATGTCTAGCATCTTCTTAAGTTTGACCATCAGTTTCTGTGCTAAGAGACTGGCGCAGACAGCTCTCTCTTCTCTTTTTCTGAAGCTTCACTGAAATCACACAATCACAGAGATCACAGCGTACCTCGCTAGCTTTTTGGGGTGTCCTGAGTAATTTGCTTTGGTAGCAGAGTACAAGCTTTGCATGCAGTGACTCAAGCAAGAACAACAGCAGTTTATGTTGCTTTGAGTGTTGTTCTTGCTCAGGGGCAGATGTCAGCCTTTTACATAGACGCAGACAGTTAAAGGCACTTTAATAAGCCTAAGGTAACAAAACAAACCAATTTAAGGGGTTTAACACCCTGATTTGAAGGCTGATTGCATGCAGTTTGCCTTGCTGCAGGAGGCCCTGTGGACAGACTCTACTCTGGTGTGGAGCTGCAGAAAAGTATAGAACAAGTCACAGACTTTATAAGTACTTCTATTTAGATGCCTTTTCATCCCAAGTTCAGTCAGAAGACGATTAAAACCCATTTGTCACAGCCAAAGGGAAGAGTTGGCATTATAGCGTCTGATGGGAAGAGGAGTCAGTCCACCAAAGATGTCACTAATTTTTTACAAGTGGCCCTTGCCATGGCTTGGCAGAGCCTTTGTTCAAATCTCTGCTTGCCAATTCCAGATACATTACTTTTTCTGTATGTTTTACTTCATTGTCTCTTGATCTACTTCAATTTCATGATCATGGTTGATGTTATTAAGTATAAATGGCAGTAAATGTTGTTGCATAGATGGTAGGGGCATCTCAGGTCATCAGCAAGTTGTCATATTAGAAGTGAAAGAGTGATTAGTGTGTAGTATTGCAAGTACTAGGTTCTAGCTACTGTATCCTTATTTATAGTTTTGTAGTGATTTGTGGTGGTCTGTATTTTATTTACTGATCAATTTCTGTCTTGCAGTTTTGTGAAACAGGTTTTTTTGCCCATCCAGTGATGTGGAAAAGAAACTTGAAATTTTTTCAGCTGTCATCAGCAAGAAACAAGAACCCTCAAATTATTTTTTAAATCACACAATTTTTAAGTCATCCTCATTATTACTTTGTGAATTTTCAGAAGCTGGTGGCATCAGCCATCTGGAGACAGATACTGAGCTCAGACTGCATGTTCAGGGGTCAGCGTGCAGGCCTTCTCCTCACCCAGGTCTGCCGTGGTTGTCCTGAACTTGGATGGGCAACAAGGAGAGAGACACCACCATGTATGTCTACATTATGAAATGAGGGCCATCTGCTTCAATGGGTAATACTGGATAATAGACTGTTTCATGCAAATAGTAATTCACTAGCAATTACTCTAACAGCTAGACACTGAAGGCAAATCTTACAAAAAACATTCTAAATTTGTCTCCTTGTTGTGATAGACAAGATGAATATGCAAATAAATGAATGGTATGAACATTTTGTTCTCTGTCCCATGCATTACTTAGAATTAATAAATAGGGGCTTGGAGTATGGCTTGTGAGATGCACAGCTTTTCACGTCTGTCTCCAGCACTCAACCCACAGCAAAGCAGAACTGCTTCTGTTTGATATTGGCAAAAAAATACGGAAAATATAAAAGTGATATGTTGTAATAGGCAAGGGCCTGGCTTCACAGTTCATAATCTTGGCCCTAAAATGTATGTGGAGACAGACTTTGTGAAGACTTTGAGGCTCTTTGACTGCCTGAGCCTCAGCCCATCCTTTTGCTGACTACCTCCCCTCGACCAAAGGCTTGAGAGGGATGTGCATGTTCCTGCAAGATGACAACCTTAAACTGCAAAAAAACAGCATTTGTATTAATGTGACGGATATGTTCATTTCTGCAAATTCTACCTCGGGGGCGATTGCTCAGCAGAGAGGCAGGACAAGCAGTAGAGAGCGGCAGCGCTTAAAATTCCTGCAGCTGAGTCTGCAGGAGGCTTGTGTGCTGGAGCCCTGAAATATGCTCCCCAGCCTGGAGCAGTTTTCAGACCGTGTGTAGACATATTGACAGGGTACATAAAAAAAGCTTGTACTGAGACTGCCTGTTCTGCGTGTGTTTGGAGAACAAGGTATTTCAATTTTGAGGATTATAAATTGATGTTTGTTTACAGTGAAGATACAGTAGAATACCATTTGCAATGTTACCAATCCTTTTGAATTTCTTTTTGTAGTTAGGCTCGTAACTGTCCCCTTTTTCCTTTTTTAGTTTATTGGTCTTTAGTTTATAGCAGTCTCTAGACAAGGTTGTGTCAATACAGAACTTCTCTGCCATACAGTTCCTTCTCTACAGAAGAAATCTCTGCCTGGTTTGGGAAATTGTCTGTCCTTTGCCCAAAACATTCCATATTTAGAGGCAGTTTTGTTTCTTAGTCCTTCCTAAGATCTCAAGGTGCAGACAAAGCACTGCCTGCTCTAAGGGGTTTGACAGCAATCATGGAGCACTTTATGTCCCGCAGTGAGAGAAGAGGGACAGCAGAGCTGAGGTTGTCTTTCCTCCTCCCGCGTGCAGCTTCTTAGTAATGCTAGTTTGCTTTTCCTGTTTAAATATTTCAGAGTGGGCAATCAATAGTAACAGACATCAAAGCTTAACGGGACTACAGAGCCAGAGACATGGGGTCAGTACTCAAAGGATTTTCCAAAAGGTTGTAGAGTGGTTGGTGGCACAGGGCTTTTGGGCATCTCGCCCCACTGGAAAGCTTCGGGCTGTGGGATGCATGGAGGTAGTGTTAACCCAGCTCCATTCATGCAGTGACTTTGTAAGAGGATTCAGGTCCTGGAGCTGTACCTTGGTGTTGGATACTGTGTTAAATGCTATACAGGAACCACATCTCTTTTGCTTCATTGTGTAGTGCAAGTGCGTCAGCATGTCTCATCCCTTAGTTATTCTTCCTTCAAGTAATTTTTCCCCACTGGACACAGGAGCCAGGTTGGGCTGTAGAGCTGATGAGTTCATCATGTAACTGATATCAGCAGGAAGAGGATTATGATTTTAAAGAAAAAAAATCACATGGTCTGTCAAAGGGAATGTGTCTTAAACTGCTGTAATACTGGATCATGGAAATGCAACCTGTAGAAGCTGCTGCTCCTGGTCAACCTTAACAAGCTCCTTTTTGCCATAAGAAAGTGCATACCAAAGATCATCTGCAGCCATAAATACCTGTGTGAGAATGCTTCAATTAAGCGGCCCAGAACACTGGGCCATGGAAGCTACATGGAATGTGTGAGAGTGTCTGAGATAAAGGAGCAAGAAACATCTGCTCTGCCATTTCTTTGTGTGATTGGTTAGTCTCCTATTTACTGGCTGCATAACTTTGATTCTACAATGTGTAAACAAGAATCCAATAAATACTCATGTGTGCTTAATAAAGTGATTCTGTCAACTTAGAACAGGGTCCGTGTTTTTTCCAATCGCTACACAAACCTGGAAGGGGCCTCAGGTGATGTATCTCTCTGCCAGGGACCAGAATGATGAAGCTGTAGCTCCGCTGTCAGGTGCTTGTTTATTCACAGGCATGTACGCAGGCGCTGTCTGTATGAGTGTGGAGCACTGGAGATTTACAGGTGGTGCAGCAGGTGCCATATGCTGGTGTGGCCTTCTCGGGACAAAGATGATGGGTCTTAAAGACCCATCTCTGGTGTCTCTTTGCAGTAGTCTATTTCACTTCCATTTTCCAAATATTCCTATGTAGTTTCCCCAGCCCCGAGGCAAAAGGAGGCCTCGTGCTAGCCCAGAGCTCATGAGAGCCAACAACCGCTTGTGTCACTCATGGCAAACAACCATTTGGATAGCCTAAGACAGTCATCAGTACTAGGCCCTTCTGAAGAAAACCTCATCCTTTGGAGGTACTTCATCATAGCTTCCAGGAGCTAGGTGGGAACCAGTTTGTCTGAAGTTATCCCCCTAATTCCTCAGTGCTTGGCTTCCCTGTCCCTAAAGCAAGGATGCCACTTCTCTCCTGTGATAGTAAATGTGATCCAGGTGGTGGAGCATTCAGACTGTATGGCAATGAAGGCATATTCATACCCAAGGTAGAAAGACCCAGAGTGTAGAAAATGTCCTTATGTTGTCTGAGATACTTATTTTGGAAGGAGAAACCACGTTAGGAAGATGGCTTTAGCAAAATCCTGGTCAGCTGCTGTGGAAAAATCAGCCAAAGTGTAATGGATAGTGATAAAAAAAAGTGAGGTCAAACTGATGTTGGTGCTGGTAGCAGAAACCCACAGGATGTGAGGATTTAGAAGGGACAATGCTGCAAAAATACATCTGGCACTGCTCATACTGGTGTTATACGTGTGATGTAGTGGAACCAAAACATCAAAAGTGATAGAAAGTATAACTGAAGATGTGTTATCTGGGACAGACCTTAATATTTACAAACGAGAAACTGAGTAAGGGTTTACTACTATGATCATTTACAGCAAACAAGTAAACCATGCAATACCCTTTGAAACGGTAAAATAGAAAAAAAGTTAAAATCTATAATTTTAATCAAAAGTTTGTTTCAGTCATTGAAATTCTGTTATTGCTGCTTACAAACATTAAAGTCAATCAAAACATCAGTAGCCTGCAAGATCAATATTTTTAATATGTTTGCATTGCAGTGCTGCAGATTTTTGGCTAATGGATCTCACCCATATTGATTTCCATGGGAAATGTTAGTCTGATACTGAAATAATTAAAAAAAAAAAAAGCCAGGGATTATTGGTTTGGAATTTTGAAGGAGATAGAAGTATAAAAATTGGTTATTGACTGGATTGCTTGGGGTGAATGAACCTTCGGCACTTGCAATAAACTTGTAGCACAGAGTCATTACTGAATACTGCGTTAGTCCCTTAAACCTAAAATCAGTCAATATCCTATTATAACAATGCAAATTGTGGTGAAATAGCATAGTGAGTCATTTTCAAAGCAGCAGGATATTCATGAGCATCTACATACATATATGGATGGATGTATTAAACCACCTCTGGGATATTCACAACAGCTGATTTTCAAGCTATTTTTAAATATATTGAGTTTATGTTGATATTAATGCAAAAGAGTTGATATGAAGTAATTTTTTTTAATTAATGACTTTATGGCTTTAAAAAGGAAGAAAAATACAGTAAGATATCATAAACATATACATATGTACTTGTATAAACAATTATATTCAATATTGTCCCAGTTCTGGACAAATGCAAGGGATTTTTTTTTCTATTTATTCTGTATTTTGGAGGAGATGTGTCAAAACTGCAAGCAGTGATTATCCTGAACCTGCAGAGGTGTCCTGGACCCAGACCATCCTAACCCATGCCCCACCCCTGTTCTGTCTGGCTTCTGCTCTCTTTGTTCATCCTCTTATTCCATAAGTATTGTGATTTTGCTTACCTAGCACAATTCTTCTCTTTTTAAGAGAGGGTTCTGCATGCGCAGGGGCATCATGCCTCTCTGTGATACCTGGTGAAATAAATGAATTATCCATTCCAGAACAGACTCTGCATTCTCAAACAGGGACTGAATGACTTTACCACAGTTAGAGCAAAGCTGGAATAGAAATTTTTATTCACAGTTAAATGAAAACCATCTAAGTGAAGAGTTGCCTTTTGGTTCCTGCTTTAAAAATGCCTTGAGCCTTTGTGTTGCTCGGCACTGGGGACCAGCAGCTAAAAATGGGGACTGCAATATGCGCACTGTTGAGTGAAATATATCTTCACCTGAGCTGTATAAATATTTAAAAAGTGTATACGAACACACGATGATAATTCAGTGTCTGTGATAGTATGGGAAAGAGAAATTGTGTTCATGTTTTATTATTATTTATTTTTAAAGATCTGTGGACGTTTTCTGATTTATTTTTTCTAATTTGTTTCTTTGTGCATACCTGGCCAGAAACAAAGTGGACTAAGTTTCACTGGTGTGCTTGGATCAAAATGTTAGAAAATATGCCATGTGTCGAGCTCAGCAGAAATCTGATAGAGGCAAGATCAGTAATTGGTGCTTCACTTTAACTACAGAAGTCAGACAAGAGACGGGTTACTGTATCCTGCTGAAGTCTTGCTGGACCAACACCTTTTGGGAATAACTACTAATGAAGTCTAAAATCTCTCAGTAAACTTGTTAATAGGGTCTTGTCATTGACAAGGTACCTCTGTAGTTACTCTTCAAGTCATGTAGTTTCTGGGTAATTAACATCCTCCAAATTGCTCAAGCCACTCGCTTAGGACAGAGAGATATTGGTAGCAGCCCAGCCCCTCTGTTGGTGTCAGCCCAGCCACAAGCAGAAGTGATCATGCAGCAACTTGCCTGTCCCTGCACTGCTTGGGACCCTGCACCACTGTGTAGGATCAGGTTTGGGCTGATTTTGGAGCAACCTCCTTGTTTTACCTTGACTGGGATGGATTTCCCTTTTCTGGTCTTTTTTAAAGTTTGTGTTGTTTTTTAAGTAAATACTAAAATAACATTTCATAATAAAGCTTTCCATATTTACCAGTTCTGCAGCCCAAAAGGCCTGATGTGCATCTTTGTTCCGTAATTTTTAAAAGACATGGTAGAAAGATGAGGAGTGTTTCTAGGAACAAAGAATGAATGGAAGATAAAATCCTCATTTGTAAAAATCACTCTTCCTTGTAGCTTTAAACTTGTTAATGTAATTAGTAAAAAATAATAGTTTACCTTTCTTACGTATCAGAAGCAGGGACTGCATATGTGCAGGCAGGGGTAGTGGAAAAGGTAAGCACAGCTTCTGGTACTTAAAATTTCATGTTTTCTTAATGAGGAAAATAAAAGTATTTTAAAAGGAAGTTCTCCCCCTTGTTTTTGTGAATATTTCAACCCTTTTCAGTTCAAAACAGAGAAAAATAAAAAAGTTTGAGCTTTTGCACATTACCTCAATAGAGCAAACTAAATCAAGAAATCCAACAGGAATGCAAAATTTTTTCTAAAGCCTGTTTTAAAAAGTGCAGTTTTTATAAACTGTAGAAATTGTATTTTAGAAAAATAAATAAAAATAACTTACATAGTACCATGGGAAAAGTTTAGAAGAGCCTGAACAAAGCAGAACGAAATATTCTTGGTAATTATAAGTCACCTTTGTGAATTAAGTGGGAAGGAAGTGCATCAAAAGTCCTTTGGCAGGATCGCAAGTGAGTCTGGAAACCAGAGGTGACTTGATGTGACTTGTAGCACAACCCTAAAAGCACAGAGACTAAGAACTTTTTCCCATATTCAGTGCCAGCATGCATGCACTGTTTTCCTGTCCACTCCCCCTGGTCCCCTTGGGGTGGTAATTCCAGCAGGACAGAGGTGACCCTGCAAGGTTGTAGAGATGTTGGCCATTGAAAACAACGTTGGGTGCTGACTCTGGCAGCCAGTACAAATTCATTGTTCCTGTGGTAGTGAAACAGCTACAGTTATTTTCATGATCTCCCTCTGCGCAATGAAAGTAAGGTGTTTTTTGTAATAATTGTTGGGATATTTCAGTGCTGTACTTCCAGAACTCAGTAAATACTTTACAAAATGATAACACAGTTTTCCAGAGCAAGGAACCCAAATAGTTACAGCGAGAGAGTTACCTGTTTTGTTGGAAATGTTCATAAGAAAGGCAGGGACTAAGCACCAGAGCTGGGAGTCTGCAGATTGGTGTTTCACACCCCAGCAAAACTTCTCAGGATCAGCTGTAACTCAGACAGTCCCAGGAGACACAATTTATGGCTGTGTCGCTTGGTTTCTCCAGACACCAGTATTGTACACTCTTTGCTGAGCCTCCACATGAGGTGGTCCAGGAGATCATGTTGGTCAAGTTTCTCTGCCTGCGGATTTTTCTACGTCTGAGTCAGAGGCATCAAGCACTTTAACATCACTTTGCCTTCTTGTGATTGAGAATAAAGAGGCCAGAATGGGAAACCATTTCACCTTAGAAAGGCAGTTATGAACTGGGTTTAAACACAAGCTGTCAAGGGAGTGATGGGGAAAACACAGCCTTGCATCCTGGCCTGTTGAGGTAGCCTGGCCACAGAACCCTAAGCACAGGTTCCCACTCACTAAACTGAGAATATAACCCCTAAATGGAGTAAATTATCAGGCCTTTAGCTGTGTAACTTGCCTTGATATTAGTGGGCATTGTGGGGCTAAAACTTCCAGCAATGTTGTACAGATTTAGGAGATATTCTCTTGGAAATGTTAAAAACATCACATTTTTTTGCCTTTGTTGCTGAATTCTGTGACTGTATGCAGAACTGGTCATAATAGAGGAGATCAATTTGATAACCTTGTGGTTCGTTTAAAAAAGATAATACAGTCTGCAATGACTTCAGAAACACAAGCTAAATTTAAAAAAAAAAAAGATGTAGAACTCCTAAAACTTTTCTTTTTTCACAGGCCAGCAAAGCTCAGTTCTTTTTTTCCCAGAGTTCCTCAGCATGGTTTGAAATGCATCTTAAATTTGTAATCTGTATGTGCTACATGTGGTACATCACCCTACTCAAGTGCGCTGCCTACATGCACAGAAATACTGAACTGACATGTCACAGCATGAAAGGCTGTGGCTCGTGTTTGCAATGTCTGTATTGTTCATTGTGTTACATAGGTTCATCTATTTACATAGACTGTTCTTGGAAAGTGACATATGTGCCTCAACTGGCGTAGAAAAATGTTATTGGGAAAATTACAAAAGCATTGGAAAGCTCTGCAGAGACCTGTTTTGTGTCTCCAGCGTTCAGGTGTGTTTGCAAACACACCTTTTTTGGTGACAATGCTCACCACAGGAATTTCTGACCATTTTTTGTAAGGTTTTTCATTCAGCCAGATGGGTGGCCAGGCAGTGGTTTGACTGCACGGTTTTTAAATGTGTTTTAACTGGAACTCTTACGAGCATCTAAGGACCTTGAAGAAGAAGTCCAAATTCCAGCTTTGACATGGTGGCATCATCTTAATGATCAATAATACAGCTTTAGATAATTATTCTTTTTTATGTCAGTAATACAGTTTTATTTCTGTCAGGATGCAGGAGGTACGGCTCCCTGGCGATCATCACTAGGTATCATCTAAACATCAGTATCACGATTTTACAATGTTTGAATCTTCTTTGATGACTAGAGAAGTTAATGAGCTGATTCAGCTTTTTCTTAGGGTTTATTAGGATTTCTCTTATTAACCTGGAATTATTAAAATTGTGATGGAGATTGGCATGCTCTTAAGTGATGATACTTTGAAACAACATGTTCACAGTAGCCCCAGTTCAGGAAAGTCCTTGAAACAGAATGCTTCATGGAAACTAGGCCCCGTTGCATCTTACTGAATTTAACTCAAATGCATAGCATCCTGCAGGACTGATGCCTCAGTCATGTACACTGAATGTAATGCATGCTGAAATGTTGCATGGATTTAAAGCAAAATTTTCAGGTCCCTAAACTTCAATTTTGTTTATACTTTCAAATGTGCAAAATAATTCACTTTTAATAGGATTTCTAATTTCCTGCTGTGTAATATGCTGTTACTTTTTTAATCAAGTCTTCTGGACAGGAAGTTTATGTTCACCTGAATAAAACAGGTAATCTGTGTTGTCTCAGTGGGTATTACTGTTGTTAGTGTAGCAAAATACAGGATAAAGTCGCACCTCCATGACAACTGATCTATCTTATGGTCCTACCCAACAGTCAAGGTTCGGTTTGAAGCTGGAAGTGTACAATAAAGTATAGGTATGGTGTTAAAGCAGTTGAATACAACTTTCTGAACTTTTTAAGTTTTGGGAAGTTAACAGCTTCCTTTGAAAATGAAATCAGAAATAACATGTGGTGATTGTACTGCTGTGTAGTGTTGCAGAAATACGTCCAGAGTCATGCATGGGACTGCACCACCATCTCATACCTCTCTTTCTCCCTCCTCCACCAATTCCTCCTTTCTGTCATAATGGGGGAGAAATTGATTGCAAATGTGTTTTCCTGACCCCCTACTCCATACGCGTTAGCACCTAACCTTCTATGGTCTCATCTGTATTTACAGTAATTATATGCATAATGTAGCATATTATTGTCTGGACTTCCTGTTTAATCAGTACGGAGCTTCTTACAAGTGCAGCTGAAAAGGGCAAACAAAATTAAAGCTTTATATACCAAAACAAGTTTGATTCTCTAAGCTCCCAGCATTCCAAAGTACAGAGATTTGTTCCACCAAGTTTTGCGATGGCTTGCAGATGGGCAATGATTAATCGGAGAGCTAACTGTGAAGTAGTTTGCAATTAAACTGGAAAGCTCTGAAGCATGCTAATTGAATCAGAAAATTAGAGACACTGAACAGTAATTGGCTATTTCTCATGCAGCAGGTGCCAGGCCACTCATCTGTGGAACAAGGTATTTAAGGCACATTAGCACTAGGAAAAATATTTCTTGATATGGAACAGTCAGATTTTCTGCTCATTTTCACCATGGATGTCAAAACACACTACTGTGATATCTAGAGTCCATAGCTCGTGTTGCAAGAGTTTGAGCAGTAGGGTCATCATGAGCCTACATGTATGCAGTGTCTTGAATCAGGCTGAAGCTGGGAAACCTGAGTAACTTCCTGGCCCTTGTGGACTAGCAAATTCCTCCTTTTTCTAAAAAGTAAACACAGGACACGGCTTTTAATGGCAGCATTTCAGGTCATACACTAATAGCCGCTTCCAGACCGCAGGGAGATCAGCTCTGTGCCTGGGGATCCTTCTCCATAAACCGGGGTGAAGTTTGCTTACCATGCTGCCATGTCCTTGGAAAAATGATGGATGGACACTAGGTAACACTGGTATGTGTTTTCACTACACAACTCTTCTTCTCAGTCTTTACTTACACAAAAAAAGATTTTTTTTTCTGTTTGCTGCTTATGGATGTAGAGATTAGTGGAGTGTGGATTACTGAGAATCTGTGAATTGCTTTATTGAAGCACCTTCACTTTTGTTTCATTTTTCTGCAGATTCAAAAATTGAAAGTTTCTAGTTGAATATTAGTTGAGGGCATCAACCATATAAATCTAATACTGCTGTGAGCTTAAGAGATGCATAACACCAATTCATATCATGTCTCAGCATGAGTTTATATCTTCTAATTAGTATCACCATTTTATAGAGAGCACATGCAATGAAAGTTTGTTTGCCATGCCAACAGGGACTGAAGCACATACAGTAGTTTTGCTATAGTAAAATGATAGTGCAGTATGAGCACAAACGACTTGTAGCCTGAGCAGTAGGTAACCAGAAAAGAGTGGGATTTAATAAATGAAATGTTGAAGAGTTTTTACAGACATATAACCATTTTCAAATTAGACTGGGTGGGGCGCATGATTTCTTTCATCTCAACTAATTAGAGCTTGGTATGCTTATAAGTGAATAAAAAAGAAAGTATTAAAATACAAATGTACTGCATCATATTAGTCTGGTATCAAGAAGCAGAATATTACAATATTCAAATGCTAATCATATAACTTAGCAGATGACTGCAGAAAGTAGTGTATTTGAACTGAGACATAAATTATAAATTGTAAACAGTGCATAGGGGATATGTTATAACTGTGTCTCATTTAAATTAAGGCAGGAAGTTTTCTCTGAAGCAGATTATGTGCCTTCATTAAGTTTTAAAGTATCTTCTATAATGTTTTATTAAGATCACTTGGCACAGTGTTTCCCAGACTGGATGTTAGCAATATGTACTGGTGGAAACGGCCGCAGTGGTAGAGGTGGCTCAGGTGCATTGCTGCACTGCACAGCTTTAAACAGCACGCTTCCCAGCCAAGTGCTAGTGCACGTACACCAGTGTCTTTTCCATGTAATGCCCCTCCTCAAAAGTCCTCATGCCTTTGCTCTCTGTACTTGAAAGCAGCTCCAAAACATTTACATGATCAATGTTTGTTGCTGGAGGGATAAAGTTTGCTCTTCCGTGGACAAGTGAGAACATATTGATCATTTTATTCTATCTGCTATTTCTAAATTCAATATACCTCTGGAGTCAATAAGCGAGATCGAGAGCATATTCTTTTTGTGTGTGCCTGCTTGTAGCTTGTTCTCAAGATCCATTTTTGATTAATCACAAATGCTCTGAGGTCATGGATAGCGAATGTGTTTGTGGAGTGTCAGCTGATGCTGTCAGATAAATGTCTTAAGCTTAGCCAGGGTTCGTGCCCCAGCTTTAGGCTGTGCCAAACATCTCCCCTTGTTGAGGCAGATAACAGCTACACTGGAGGCGACTGAGCTGTTTGTTCACTGAAAGGGCTGACCTTGCCACATGAGGCTGGAGTCAGGTGAAAAAAACACCAGCAATGTTTTAATTGAAACTTTAAAAACATTAACTTTGTGCATTTTACCCATCTTGAATGCAAATGAAATCTCCTTCTTGCACTGGGGTTTGTCTGCTCAGCGTCTCCAGTGTCTGCCTAGCCACCTGGCCCCATGGCTGCCAGCCTCCTTTGATAAACTTCTTTGTCTTCTGAAAATTTCTGACAAGGTGTTTTTGCATAGAGCCCAAACAGGAAAGAAGTCCTGCCAGCAAAACAAAATATTATAGGGACAGTTCACATTTTGGTTCCTAAATTCTCCCATAATCTTGAGGTGGTGGCCTGGAGAAGTTGGTGCATGCTTAGTGGTGCCTCCCCTCATCCATGGCAGGTCTTTAGCTTCACCTTTAGATTGTCCATGCTGGTTGGTCCTCTATAAATAGTCGTCAGCCACAGGCAGGAGCAGCGACATGATTGCAAAGCCAACGTGCAAGATGCATGAAGCCTGGTTTGTAGCACAGAAGGCAAAAGGATGAATCATATGGTGGTGCATAAATAAGTGAAAACTCACAGGACTACTTGGGGGCATTTGTTATAAACCACCTCGAGTCAGTGCTTTCGCTCCCTCCCATTTCCCCAAAAACGTGTTTGTTCTTTACTCCAAAGATTATGTTCCACTTTCCTCTCAAGAAGTTCATACTGTCATGGGTAAATCATCAGGGCTAATTAGACACAATAATGCTGCAAAAAGTTCTTAAAAAAAGATGCAACGCATCTGTCATGAACTCCCACCAGACCTCTTGGAAATGAGATATTTTTAATATTTTATGCTGAACACAAAATATCTTGAGGAAATGGTTTTATATTCTGTGTACCAAAACAAAACCTTCAGTGTCAAACAAGTAATACTGCCTAAGAAGCCCTTTAGATGCCAATATTTCAAATCACTCCATTCCTAAAATACAAATTTCATTTTAATAAAATGTACTCAGTATGGAAAAAAAAAAGGTTGCAGGGAGTAATGAAGAAAGTGGAATGTATGTTTGGAATTTATTTGAAGCCTGGAGTGCACTCTGATACAGGAGCAGACATTAATGTTTTTACAGCTGGTCTTAAAGATTTTTTTTAATGAGGTGTTTTCAGCTAACATCTAAATAAAAATAAATGTAAATATTTTTCACTTTGAGCTAATTTTAAATAAATTGCTGTTTGATTTTGTCTCGCAAATAACTTTGTCTTTTTTAAAACAATATTTAACATAGAGGTCTAAATCATGTTCTCTGTGGTCTCCTAGAAAGTTATTAATAGTTAAATGTTTGTGTTTTGCATAATTTGTCTATACAGGAGGGAGAGATTATGCATGTGAGAGACACAGATTTGAATACTCTGAATGACTAAAAATTGAGCAAATCCCTATTTCATGTTTATTCTTGGTGGCAGGTCACAGATTAATAAAATAAAATTGTGAATAAAATTAATAAAAAAACTTACCTTAGTGACAGGAATTCCATGAATCCCAATAAAGTTCCAAGTCATTCGTCTAAATACTTAGCCTGAGACATGTTCTTTAAATAGATCAGTAATCCTTATTAAAAAGACAAACATACCCAGTTTGGCACATCTGCAAGTACTTCTATATGATGACCTTGTTATTCCTGACATGAAAAAATATATCTCTTTTCCAAGATGGGGTTTGCATACACCAGCAAACTTCTGCAGCTTCTTTTTTGCCCTGGGACAGCCACCAGCTGCAGTTGGTCCCTGTGTGTGTTTTCAGCTCCACTAGGCTCCACTACTTCTTAGGAATTCAAGTACCATCACCGTGTAGAAGCCCTGCGTGTGGAAGGGGCTCAGCAGCAGGTTCAGCATATGTAGAGAAGGTCTGTGCATGCTGCAGAAGTGAACCTGAGCAGGTCATGATAACTGCAGTGATATGGGAGCACTTTACATTGTCCAAATCATGGTGGTCATTTATGTCAGCTCTGTGGGGAAATAATTATATATTAAAAATTTGTATCTTCTTGTTGACATGTTATTTTTATATATATGTGACTATCCTCAGACTCAGCTCAGCTGGAAAAGCAGGGTAGAAAAGGTGGATGAAGAAATAAAGTTATCGACAGAACTAAATCAAAGAAGCAACAAAAGTCTTTGTCAGCAAATTTATCAGTACGGTTGTGCTAAAGGTCTCCTGCAAACATTTTATTGACCCAGGTACTGCCTCAAGTTACTCCTTACGGGGAATGCAGCATTACTTAGCATATTTAATGTTTGGATTAACCCATCCAAGTTATGAATTGCATTCTGCTCTATTGTTTTTCTTATTATTGGTCCTGTCCTATTTCCTTCTGGTTTGCGAATTGTTTAACTAAGCCTGAATTCCTCCAGCAGCTGCTGAATCAGACCATAGCCAGCTAAGCGTAGCAGAGATGATGTTAAAATGTACATGGTTTAGGCAGTCATATACCACAAGTGAGTTTGTCACTGGTGGAAGCAGGTTTCTTCAGCATCAGAAGATAGCTCAGAAGCCCTTTTGTCTGTGTATTTAGGGTTTGTCCAAGGAGCAGTTGTGTTAATGGGGTTGGTTCAGGAGCTGAGTTCTGCCTGAAGGATGTGCTTGGGAGCTCTGGGCAGGGAGATCCTCCGACTTCTCCCAGACTTATTCAGAAAGTATGTTCTTACATCTACATTTAAATGTATTTTTATTTGAGGAGTGTGTAATTGAGGAAGTTGCTGAGTTTCACAGACAGCATTCACCTGCTCTGTCTTTTAATGATGTTAATTTGCGTGCCATTTCATTGCCCTTGCATCTTGAAGTTCATGATTGGATTCCCTTGCAAACCAAGTTAATTCAGTCCACTGCTGAATTTTAATTAGGCATTAAGAGAAAATAAGACCACGTTGCTTGTAGTTAGAATATGGCCTTAGTGTGTCCTACATAGGAATGAGTATTTGTGCATTAGCCCCTCAGCATGGGCAAGAGATATTTGTGACATCTGAACTCTGTGAGAAAGGTTGGCCATCTTCTAACTACCAAAGAAACTTAATAAAGCTAATGAGGGAACATGCACCAAGACATTGCTGTGCTTAAATGTCACAGATAAACCTCAGTGAAATCAGATTTGCAATGGAGGTGTCTGATTTGTTCAGCATAAATGTAAGGGACCTACCTCTCTCTTCCCACAGAGGATCTGGGCTCTCTGAGACAGGCTCTGCTTTTCTGCAAAAGGAGAAAAGGCAAGGTACACCTTCCCTTCAACTAGTCAAGGCAAGTGAAGGCAAAGCAAGAGCATGCATTCAAAGGATGGAAATATAAACCCATATGGCTGGTGCCTGGAGAGGGGCAACAGACCCTTTCACCTCTGGATGTGCATGCCAACCAGGGCTGTCAGTATTTAATCTGTCCTGGTTGTGAGAACAAAACGTCATCCTTGTTTCTGTTTCTGTAGTCCGTTTTTTTCTTGGTACAGGTTCAGAGCTTCTGTAGCTGCCTGTGAAAGGCATTTCTGGACAGGACCATCAAAACAGTTGTCCACAGTGATGTGTTGATGGTGGAAAGATGGTGACCATGTTTTTCCAGCAGTTTTCAACTGGTCTTCTTAAGGGAAGCTACTGGGTATTAGTCAGAGCTTCATGCTGCCTGGTCCATCTTGGCAGTAATACATGCATTGGGTCTGCTCTGACCTTGGTGTGGCCCTTCTGACGTATTTCGCAGCATGGTTACTTCCCTGAAAATCGGTAACTGTAGGCTCTGTATGGTAAGCACTGTGCAAAGTCCCCCCATGTCCTGAAATCTGAAAAAGAAGAAAGAAGCCACAAACCGCTCCCGTATGACGTGACAGTGTTCATCAAAAGGACCGTCAGCCTAATTACTCTCATTCTTGCCAGGCATTTCAGCAAAGGAGAGCTTTATTAAGGGACTTGAAGGAAGTTCATCAAGTAGGTCTGCAGAAGTTTATGGAAAAAGATTGCAGAAGTTAAGGCTTAGAGGACCTTCACTTGGATGAGTTGACTGGAGGCAGGAGTGAGTTTGAAATGAGATTGGGCAGGAGACGGGAAGCTCACATATGTCTTGAGTTAGTGAATAAAAGTGCCCGAGAACAGCCGTGGTGGCTGCCTCTGCTTTTGTGCTCGTCACAAAATGGCTGGTGCACCTGTGCCCATGCCAGGGGATGTTCTTTACACACAGTTTAAGAGTGAGGATTTCTCCAGGTCTGTTCTCCAGAGGCAGCTGGATGCTATCACCCTGTTTTGGGGCTGGGGATAGTTTAGTTTGAGGACAGGCACAGGTCATTCAGTGCTAGCTGGATGCAGTGCTCAACAATGTTCTTCCTTGTGTTAAATTTATCAGCATAAATGAAGTCTATGGACTCTGAAAGTGAAAAAAATTTCCTTATGTGAGACATGATCAAGAAAGCAGAGCTGAAGAAACAACCAAATAGAAGAGTGCATGGTCAAAGCTCTAAAATGTGAAGAAAGGTCTTTACAGCCACATTCAGGAGGAATATCTGCAGGGAAAGGATTCGTTGGCAGGACAATGAAAAGGCAGCACTGTGACTGTGGTCTAGTCAGTGAGCCTGGGCGTCAGTGCTGGCTTTAACAAATCTGGTGAGAATGGTGTTAGGGGTGTTACACAGGATTTACACAACAGTGGCAGGCAAAGTGAGCCAAGTCTAAGTACCAGAAAACAGAGAGAGAATGAGATTTCATGTCCATGAAAAAACTCTGCGTTTAATATTGGATTTTTACCTTTGTTTTCAATGACCATTAAAGACATACGTTTAGCAACATAAATGCAACTCTTTCAAAGCTGAGTTTCTTATTATACTTATGTAAATTTTACAAGTTGATAAAGTCTTTGTAGTTGTGTTTTGGCTTATAGCAACATCTTATCAGCAGCATAATTCATACTGTAGCACTTAGTATGACACTAGAGAGAAGTATCACTTTATTTCTTAGAACTAACTGGCTTCACTATGTAGTTCCAAAGTCATTGGCATCTTGTCAATTTGTGCTCACAGAAAATGCACCACGCTCAAAAACTCAGATCTGATATTAGCTGTATTGCTATTAAATTTAAATGAATGCATATCCAACCTGTATCATTATTTTAAAACTGTATATCACAATGTAAATACTAGAACAATGAGATTCAGTAGTGAGGCCTGTTTTGTCCATCAGGTACATGGCTATTTTTCTTATGGAAATTCTTTTGGAAATGTGAAATCAATTCCTTGAACCATATCTTTATGTTCACATATTTTAGGAAGGAAAGGAGTGTGCTATAAGCTTCCTCACAAATGAATATGGTTTTGGGTAAGTGTTAAACAAAAGACAGGCTGGTAACAACTGAAGAAAAGGTAGAATTGTAAAAAGCAGGAAATTTACTTGGGGTAAAAAGAAGAAAAACAATAAGTTTTATTTTACATTTCAGGTTTATAGAAGGCAAAGACATGGCATCAGTAACTGTAGTAGTTTCTTTTTTCTTATATTAAATAGTTGTATAATACATGTTTGTTTAGTGCTTACAGTTATTAAGAGCTGCCTGGAGGATGGGCAGTGATGGCAGTTTCATCCCTACTTTTCTAGTCTGTCCTGGCCCTTCCAAGCAAATGTTAGCATAAGTGACAGAAATGGAGACAAGAGAGTGATGGATGGGGCTTAGGGAAATAGCATCAGTGGTGGGGTGGAAAAGGACTGAGGAAAGGAAAATATGTCTCTCTGAAATCAGCTGCAAGCAAGAGCCACTGTTTCCAGAAAGCCTTCCTCAGGAGTCTACCAGTGGAGGGGCCTTATCTGCTGATGCTGAAAAAGAAACATTGCAGTGCTGGGTGACCCAGCTTCTGACGTTTAATTCAAGCTTTTCGCTGATGCCAGTCTGCATCATCCCTTCCGTTTTAAGAATGCAGAGAAAAATCTCTGCAGTAGCAGAGTGGATGTTACAGTGCACAAAAACTTAAGTTTTCAGAAATAGACGTATAAAATGCTAAATCTAGCAATAAAACATCTGTCTTTGTTTTATAGCAGTAGGATGCTTGCAGTGGTTTAAACTACAGAAATCCTTTGAGATCTTGACTGTTGAACAGAACTGTGCTGTACCCTGCTTCACCGCTCTTCGCTGTGGGAAAGAGAGTATGAGTGGTGCCTACGGACCGATAAAAGTTTCTCTTCATAATGAGGTATAAGCTGAAGGCAAGCACTGCTTTATCTTTACAGATGACTTTCACACTGTAATGTTTTAGGCTAATTTTCATCAAAAATAAAGTTCATGGATTATTTTATCAGTGCTATTACGTGCCCACGCCCAGTGTCCTGTAAGCCCAGGACAATCTGCATACTTTTTCAAAAGGCAGCTGCAGGAAAGTGGAAATGAGACCTGAGGCATTGCAAGATTTGTACCTTATTAAAATGTAGGCTGAATTCCTTACAGATACCCCCTCAGATATCTTGTATAATCTTCTATCGGGATTGTATCTTGGCTTCAGTTTGTATGACATTGCCTGTTTTGAATAGGACAAAGCCTCACTGCTGCTGTCAGTCCTGTTTCAAGCCCAATATTTATCTGCTTCTTTGCGGATGCCATTTTTTATCTGGCGTCCAGAAGAGCGTGCCTCTGCCAACACACCATTTCCCAATACATCGCTCTTTGGCTTGCATGATTTCTGGAGAGACAAGCTCAGACCTGGATGCTTTTCCTCGCTGTGGTAGAGAAAAGGGACGTCTCTGGTGCCTGCTCTGACAAGGAAGTTGATTCATGTGTAAATTACCAGTTGCCCTTTATTTGCTTGGCCCATGGAGACACACGCAGATAAAAGGCTCGGTGGGTCAGAGCTGAGTATGTGCCGGTTTCTCCCATGGCCGCGATGACAGGGTTAGAGTTGTTGTCCAAGATTATCAGACAGGCTCTGATGTCTTATCATTATTTACTTGCAGGGTAATACATAAAAATAAAATTTGGCTCACGGGAGGCTTTTACAGCATTTCAGCCGAGTGTGCATTTTCAGGTGCATGGTGTCATTACCATCAGCTTTCAATATCAGGAGTCCTGCACATCTATCTTTATACTGAAATGCTTTGCTTTAAATACCTCTTATACATAGAGGGGGAGCATGCCCCAGGCTTCTTCAGCCCTCTGCAGGTTAAAAAAAAAAAAAAAGACGTATTATCTGAGCAAAATCACTTCTAAAATCTTACATTAAAAAGTAACAGAGGGAAGGTTGCAGTAATTTTGGACTGAAGCCCCTTTAGAGTGTGATTTTGCATGCTTGTAATTCCCAGTCACGGCATTGAACGGCTCTCAAATTCTTGCAACACCCCGTGTTGTGTCTCATTTAATAACATAGTTATAATATATTTGTCTACTTTACAACTGTATTTGTATTGGCATATAAAGTGTGCAGCAGCTGGGAGCTGTGTGGGGGTGGCAGAAAGTTATTTGATCTACAAAATCAGTTACTTGTCACTCAGTTGCCTTTCACTGAAGCATAATAAAGAATCATTATGGGCCTATTAGGCAGTGCTGATGTAAATGCATTTTATGTGCCATTTTCAGATCAACAGTTAACCACACAAAAGTAAAGTTGTTAAGTACATCCTTCTTTGTTTAAGAAGGCAAATCATAAATCAGGCAGAATATTAAGCTTATGAAATGTAAATTTGAGACCCCAAGGGTTTTATCTATTAGGTCAGCTTCAGATTAGGCATCAGGCCTATCCTTTGCTTCAATAGCAAGTAGACAAAGTCATCTGTGCTAGCTTTCTACTTTTGTGACAGTGTTATGAATGCTTCTTAAAAGGTTTTTGTGGGGGGAAAAAAGGAAACCTTTTAATATATTTAAAAAACCCGAGAAATTAAATGGCTCAGACTGGATTAGGAGAATGAGGGTTTAACTTGTTGCACATGCATTTTATATCTCCCATGAGAATTCTTTTCTTCTTCATTGTTATTAATGATATCCCATTTTTGTGTATAATATTGATGCTACTGGAATCACTTAACAGCTTTATTTGCGAGACAGAACCTGTCTAAAAAAAGAAAGTTGTTAATGGTAATATTTTGAAATTCTCCTCACATCCCTTGTTACTCTTTTAGTTATTGAAATTGCATTTTGAAAATTCCCACATTTTCAGAATCTAAGTTTCTTCTTGATCTTATTGATGAAGTTTGAAGTACATGTTTTCAAAGCCATCTGTACGAAAGTGCAATTTTTGTCTCTTTTTATGGATTACCAGGGCTGGATATAAGAATGAAATATGGAATATGGTAAAAAGCCATAGTTCACAATCTCATTTCGCCTTCTTCTGCACCCATTTCCAGTTCATTTTATTGGTCCATCCTGGTATTTCAGGTGCGTGCTGTGGAGTTTAGTGGTAAAACACAAGAAATAATGTTGTGCATCCTAGCCTGTGTGTGGCATCTGGGAAAAGAAAGGTTTGGTAACTTGGTTCAAAAGTTTAGTTGACAATACCCAAAATGAGCTGCCATGGGGAAATGGCAGGTTACATCAAGGTAGTAGTTCATGTGGAGTGTTTGGCACTAGGAGATATCAGTAATGGAGATAGCAGTGAAGGCTACAGTTTGAATAAGTCCTGATTTAATTGGATTGATAAAAGCTATGTTCTTTGCTGCAAGCCTACCTAGATGTATAGTATCCTTAGTTCTAGTATGATGTAGCCTTATCAGTATAAAAACACATTTTCTGAAAGGTGTGTTGGTAACCCAGTCTCTTAAAGACTTAGGAGAGTTAGTGGAAGGATGATTTTTTTTTTCAGTAATATCAGTGTGTTTGTATAGTAACAGAATTGAAATATTTGGCAGTTCTGTAAGTATACAAATATGCTTCATGTATGTAAGTATGGAGCATAGTATACAAATACACCATTTACTTACTATAAGCAGCAACATTCTGTGGCAAATTTCCTAAGAATATATTTTATGTGTCTGTGAGGATATATATGAGATATAATTATATGACAAAAATATTTGAAGGTAGTGAACAGATTTGTTTATATGCATAGTCTTTTACTTACCAGGATAGCTGATCTCAAATGTGGAATTCTTATTTACGTTGTGTCGTAAACATGTGCTCTTATACATACAGAACTAAACATAACAACAAAGAGCAAATATCAGCGCTAAAACCAAACCCTTACTTCGGAGGACTCAGTCTACAGCATACATGGGCGCTGTGTGTTAAAACATGGTACAGATGAATAAACTCTGCAGTGCAATTGACCAGGTGTGTGACTTTTTGAGTGGGATCCTACATTGTCTTTATCTTATGAAGCCAAGTCATGTGTTTGATGTAAAGCTAAAAGTGAGGTAGATTTTCAGGTGCTTAGTGTGCATTTCTGCCTGGGAACTACACACGCAATGCCTGGTTGGTGTTTGCCAGTGTTGTGATTTATGAGCACAAATCAGTTAATATGCTACAAAATATGTATGCGCTTAAACTGCGACATTTGAAAATTTGCATGCTATTTGCATGATGTCTGATCTCATTGAAGCAGGTCCTGCCACCCAGAAACAAGCAAGGAAGGTCATGGAACTGGTGTGACTCTAGGCAATGTTCCCCATCGAGTATGGGACGATTGCAAAGAAGAAAGCTGGCTTCACACTATTTTGTGCTCTCTGTCACATAACATTAATTGATGGCAAACAACTCTTGTGCAGCCACACACTTCTAAGCAACCATATTTCACCTTTGTGCAACTAAACAGCACAAAGAAAGTTTTGTTGTTTATTATTACTTAGGGCAGGCACAAAAGCAACAACAAAAACTAATGCAATGTCATGAAGTCAGTATAACAGTAATTCTCATAGCTGTGCATCTCACTGTTTTCTGGATTACTTTGCAAATAATAAATCAAATTCCTCCTCAAGGTGACATGTCAGTAATTTCAAATTTGATTAGCTTTACGTCAAGGATGTTGGTACATTTCTACATGAATCTTTGATAGCTCAGCATACAACCTTAACACTTAGAATGCCCTTTTGTGACAGTGTGGCACACTGAAATAATGTTAAGCTACTTACATCTGTAAAATCATGGGGATTCTGGTTGGGGTATGGCTCAGCAAGTTTGACTTTGGCCTGTTCCTCCTAAAAGAATCTGTGACATGGAATAACTGTTCAAGAATTTTGGCAGTTTATTTTTTGATGTCAGAAAAGAAAACAGGTGGGTCTGAAGGGGAATGTCTACATCAAGCAATATCATGGCCCATAACTTCAAACTTCCAGGTGATGGAGACAAATCTCAAGTGATCCATAGGACATTTGATCCCTAGAGTTGTGAACCATGCCATGTGTAAGGGAAGGCAAAGAGCAGTGGTTTTAAGCACTGCTACCTGATGTACAGTATTTTTTTTGTTGATGGGGCTTTGTGGAAGTGCCAGGTTTTCATCATTTCATAGTTAAAACTTGTTACAAATTCATGATTCAAACATTCCTCTTAGCAAAAGTGCCACAGCAGAAATATATGTTGCTGCTTGCACAATGATCTGTCTTTATTTTCTTTGATGAGGCTGTAATGGGGCCTGTATGGATTGCAAAGCTGGCAATTTTATGAAATGAAACACTTTTCTTTTTCCAGGTATTTATCTTTAAAAAGTGAAAAGCTAAATTCTTTTAGTCTTGTTTTTATTCTGGCTTCAGATTTTTCACACTCTTATTCCCACACTTTATCCACATTAAGTGACGATAGTCTTAAATCAGCATATGTATCATGAGCCCTTTGAAGAAAACTCACTGTTACCTGCCTACTCCCTGAGAAGCCTGCCAATTAGTCTTCCGTGCTTAATGACATCACTTCAATTTTGGGGGTAGATATTTTGAAGAGGAAGAACTTGAAAAACCCAAAAACATCAGTAAAGCCCAGTAACTGTTATTCAACAAACTAATTCATGTCATATGCACATTTGACATTCTATAATGGGTTAGCTGCTGAGTTTCTCACTTTAGAGAGTTAAACAGATGGTATATTGCTATTTTAAGAGAGAAATGTTTGTGCTAGTGCCCAGTTTGCATTCAAAAGAAAGGGAGTAGAAGAGTTCTTGTCCTGAAAATCTGACTAGTAATTGGAACATTTTGACCAAATAATTGAGAGGCTGATGCGCACTGGAGCACTGACTGCTAGGGCATCTGCACATAAGCCCTGGTGGAAGACACAGCATTTTCCTTCCCTGTTGTGCCAGGAAATTAAAAAGGTACTGGTAAATGCATGGGTTAAGAGTCTCTGCTGGAATAAATCAAGGTGCTGTAACATTATGCCTTTTCAGAACCACTCAGAACTGGGATTTTTGCGTTAGCTGTTTGTATACTGCACAGAGCCAAGGTAGAGCATCCTGTGGTGCTAAGCAAAAAATCGTGCTGTGAGTATGTATAGCAACATCTGTCATTGCCAAGCCCAGGATGAATGTTGTGATATGGTACTAGTAAATAGAGCAACGAACAATAGTTGGTAAAAGATATTGGGCCATAAAACCTGGATAAGAGTGTACAACACGTGTTGTGTTATGTAAATGGTAACATGTTGCATGAGCAGTGTAGTTGCCGTAAATATGCTACTGAACGTGAATGTTTATAAGGCGATTTCCTCTGCGGGCATATTAATGCTTTTGTAATTTGCCTGGCTTGTTACGTATTTCGTATGAGTGTTAGGTATCTGCTTTTGAAATTGAGCCTTCTATGACTTGACTGGACTCAGCAGATTTCCTGTATTTGAAATTGATCAATTAAATTGTTTGGGGGAGGGTAATTGATTCTGCTTGCTGCAGAGCGGCCTGTGGCTAAGTCATCCTTCCTTTTTATCTCATTCAGAGAATCCTATCATATTAGCACAGAAATGTATGTGCTAACAGCTGACACAAGGAAAAGAAACCGTGCACGGCTGTCATTCCAACATAAGTAACTCGTATATGTCACAGCACCATACATCATACAAAGTTAAAATTTGGATGCAGTGTTCTTTCCTATAAGATAATTATTAAAACTGCCATTGCTGATACTGAATCTGCCATTTATGGTGTCTTGCATGATTCCTCATAAAGTATTTTTTCATTTGTTCATTTTCTTTATCACTGTTCTGTTAACCAAATGTCAAAAAAATAAGTAACTGTTACCTAAAGCCATGGAAGCAAATTTCAGGGATGAGTCTACAGATGCATGTGATGTGATTACAGAATAGTATCTCTTTTAGTGACCAGCCATTCTTAGCTCCAACAATGTATGGAGCATTCAAACTTTTAATTGACTTGTGTTACAGTGACAGACCAGCTGAAGCTCATGCTAGAGCGGACAATGGCAAGATTTTGTGCTTCATTCTTTTGTACTCCTACCTATGTTTTGTCCTTCAAAGGCAGTTTGTCCCCTGCAGAGAGTGCAGCTCTGCAGATCCTTTCTTGTACCACTAGATTTGCAGAACCATGGGGCTTGTGCATCCCCAACCAAGCCAACCTGTGGTGTCCCTTGGAATTGATACATTCAGCCCATCACCGGTGTTACACAGCTCCTCTGCTAGTTTATATGCTAATGCCTAAGAGATTTTTGGTAGACCATGGGTCACCCTAGGAAAAAGTTGCAGGTAGGCTTGCAAAGCAATTATTTTGGCTTGAACAAGGTTTATTTTGAACAGGTAGGAAAACAGAATAACAGACTGCTGTGAAACAAAAGTCACCTCACTTACACGTTTGCGGGAGGGGATCCCGTAGGTGCACACAGTATAATTAAGGGATCCATGATGTCTTCAAATTACTCTCAGTCACCACCTCAGGAAAGAATGAAATAATAGAAGCATAAAGCTTTCAGTTGCCTTGTTCAGTTTCCTTCTTGTTTACCTCATCTATTTTTCCGTAGCAAACTATTACTTCTATATTACCTCTTATTCTTTACAGTGATCACAACTACATAATGCAACTACACTCTCAGTTTAAAACAGCAGTTGCCATCAGGTAGATTAAGATAAAAATATAAGACTGACCATTAGGGGAAGCTTTGTTCTTCTCTGGCTACTGGGAATTTAGGTGACCTGGAAACTTTGGATGTAAGAAACCACATGAGCCATGTCTTTCGACCAGCAAAGATTAGAGAGCCAGCTCAGCTGTGAGCTGCTTGCGGTGTGACTCCTGTCTACAGATGCTCAAAAAAATCCTCCTTGGAGCTTGGGGCTCTGTAGAGTTTTTTTCCATTAATGAGATTAATTCCTTATTGATACTTTTTAAAATAGCCATTAGTTTTTGCTTTAAATACCTGGGCGTTTTTATCCAAACACATACAATTTCTTTCACTGCCCATGTAATAGCCAGTATACACTTCACAGCATTCTACTACAGGAGTTTCTCATATCCAAACTGTGTTGCATTCTCCTTCATTTACTCATCGTACTGCATTGAAATGAAGTTACTTCACATTTTGCTGCAAAAGCCTCATCTGTTTGGACCTGTTCTCTCTGCTCCCAGGCAATAGCTGCAGGTCCACAGAAGCGTCTGGTGGAAAAATGCACAAATGATCCTCAAGGGCAGCATAACACTCCCTGCGAGGTCAACACAAGCTGTACCAGAGCAGCACCAGTAGGCACCATCCCCCCTCAGTTTTGCCTGAACCATTTTGACATTGACTAAACTGAATGTCCTTAACTTGTCCCTTCAGCATGCATGCTTCAAATATTCTCCTAATACAGTTTTCTGTGTGTAATTTGTTTTCTTCAACCTCAATAAGACTAAGAAAGGCAGTTTTATCATGTGATGTTCTATGGCTGCAGGTCAGTTGCAGAGGTGGAAATTTCAGATATGGAGTTTCGGCTCAGATGAATGGGCTGGTGAAGTGAGGTAAAGGTGCAGAGAGTGTTAGTGCAGTAGATTGTCACCTTCTCAGTGAACCACAGCCAAAGGAGAATGAAGCACTGACAGTTTCGTCTTTTCCTGGAGAGACTGAGTCTCCCATAAGGCAGCTCTTGCCTAGTTCGGAAAGCCGTGTCCCACTGTGCCTCTCCTCCCCTCCATGTCTACTCTCCTGAGTGTACAGACTATCTGCTGTCCCTCATCTCTGGCTCTTAAGCTCTCTTTGCAGCCAGTTCCCTGCTTTTCAAGGTCTTTCCTTCTCCTGCAGAGGTGTTCCCTTCGCCTTCCTTTCTGTTCCTATATCTCTTCTCTTTGATCTTTTTACACAGTCAATCTCCTGTCTCAATTGACTCATCCCTCTGCTCTCCAGGGACTAGTTCTCCTCTCTGTTTACATTAGGCTGCTTTTTTCCCCTTCTCCCCTTTTTCTGCTTGCATTTGGAGCCCAGGATGGAGTGCTGCCTGCACTTAGTTCCTCTGCCTGATGCCACAATGGACTGCAGCATCTGGGAGCAGCAGTGGCAAAAAAAAAGTCTGGCTTAGCCCTATCTGCCCTGGGTTGGAGCTTGCCCATTGCGAACAGCATCTTCAGAGGAATCTTTGGCCACTTAGGCATCCAGATTCTGGGCACTCTGTATATGCTCAGGCATATGCAAATGAGATTTTTCGAAGTCTTGTGACTAGGCAAAAAGCTGGCTGGTTTTGCTTGGGAAGTGCAGAAGGACAACAAGGATCTTACCTTCCAGATTTCAAGCTATTGCCGTGAAGAAAAGGCACAGGAGCTGCTCAGCAAAATTCTTGTAAGACATTTTCTTCTTTTCTCATTTGTTTTGGTTTTTATTCCTCCCAACAGGGGCAAAATATGTTTTCCCTCAGTCTTATTTCCTGAAGTGACTAAATCCTCTCACTTGAAGCATAAAAAAATAATAATAATCAGCCTAAGGCAGAGTCAGAGCATGGGAATTTTCATCCCAAATACTTAGCTTGGCAAAATTTATAAACAACTGAAAACAAGCTCTTATAAAGGGAACTATTGAGATCCCAAACTACAGAGGACTTACATGCGTTATACACAAAAGTCAGGTAAGAATTTCTCTGTGATCCATTTGGGATACTAAACTCAATTAAAACAAATCTGCTTTTCATATTTCAGAAATCCACCTTAAGTAATGAATGTCATAAGGAAGTATTTGGTTTCAGCACTTCTCAGGCCATACCAAAGCTGTTGCAACTAGTTGATTTGTTAAGCGTGCCTGACACAGATTTATTCTGTTCGTTTTGTTGTGGGATTTGGTGGGGGTTTTTACTGAATCTCTTTTGTTGTGAAACATAATTTCAGTACTTGCATGCACATTAGAAGTACAGCCCAGTCAGCATTGTGCAAGGTGAGCAGTAGGATTCCTTCAAGGTGCATCCTTAGAATCTCCTGGGCAGAAAATATGAAAATTAATGACAGATGAGTTTATTCTTAATTTAGGCCAGTAGCAAACTTGTTTCCCACCAGCACCCTTGCACCTAGGCTTATAGGACAAATCCTGATGCTTCCACCTATTGCCATGGTAGTGGATGGGATGCATTTCCACCACAAGTGGTTTTACATGCCCCATTTCTCTTCCTGTGAAAGAGCAGGAGCACCTTGTCAGTGTGCAGCATGGGGCAGGGTGTCCTTCATGCCAAGGCTCTGTGAAGGTTTCTGCAGTTGCAGAAGGCATGACCTTGGTGAGCAGGCTTCACTGCTCCTCTCGCAGCTGCAAAGGAGCTGCTGTTGCAGTCCTATTTTGCTGAAGACATTTTGGCATGGAAGCAGGTTTGCCTTGGCATGTGAGTTGTTTGCAATAAAAAGCAATAGAAATCTTCTCGACCACACCCATTCCTCCCAGACATTTCCTACCTATTCTCCCGTTGCACGTGCCCAGATGCACAGACCTCAGCATGGCACCAAGTTCCCTGAGGTGCCTGGCTGCTGCTTTCCCCGGCTTCACAAAGGAGAGCAAACCCTATATTTACAGTGTCCTGTCCCCTCAGTTAGCAGTCCTTCCTCAGAGGGAGTCCTGTAGGATTTCAGTGTGTGTGTCCAAATCCAGACCTGGGAAAGCAATTCTGAAACCCATGAAAATGTGGAATATTTGCCCTGTAAAACTTCATTTGATTCCTGTGGAAAGTAACAATCGTGGCTGCAGAGACAGTGATGTGAAGTGTTTGTCGTTCTGGATCTGTAAAACATGACAAAACAGATGGGGGTGTTGTTGACTTCAAGGTCTTTGCTTTTTAGTCACTCATAGACTTTTCACTTTTCACAACAGAATGAAAAAATAAATGTTTTCTTAATTTAATATGGCAATATATTGTAGTTGTAATGTTTCCTTTATCACCAGACTTAACAGGGAGTGTTCCAGCCACAGCGCAAGTTTTCCTCAAGTATTCATATATGAGCTCCTCTCTAACTTCCCTCTGCAGGAGATAGTTTTCATTTTAACTCATTGCAGGATTTTATGAGCAATGACTGGCAAACTTTAGTTGTCTGTGCATTTTTGCATACTGATCTTGCTCTTATTTAGACAAATTTCAGCTCCTTCCTCAATCCTTGTTTTCGTGATGAAGTCTTTTCCTTAATACATCAATGGTTTGCTTTAAACTTGCTTGAAAAAAAATCCAACCTGGGATGATTTAGACAAACTAAACCAAAATAGAGCAATAACTATTAAGAGACATGCATGGGTCATCAACAAAAGAACTCCCCAAATGTATTTAAGTGATTTTCTTCATGCTTTTTTAATGTAATATTGGTAGGTCAGCTGTGGCAATAACTGATAATTTTAATGCAAAATGACATAACTCCAGTTCAGTGATTCTTCAGGGAGAAACTACCTTGACAACTTCTTTTTATTTTGTTCTAATTTTATGGAAAAACAAAGATAACAAAAGTGAGATTTTTGATGTAAGGAAAAGAAAATTATTTGAGCTACCAAATTTTGAAACTCATTTAAGTATTTCGTCTCTCTTACACTTCCAAATATACTTTCCCGGCAATTTCTGTTTCTATTCCCAGTTCCCAAGGTTTAACCGCCTTTCTGAATAGAAGAGACTAAAGTAGTTTTCTTCAGAACCTACTAAATGCTTGGCAAAAAATCTCTGCCATGACACAAGGGATCTTGCTTGATTTTTCCACAGTCTGTCTCAGCAGCGCTGGTTCTACTGGAAGACTCCACGTGGAAAGATCAGTTATTAGATCAGGATTGTATTTTGAAGTGAAAATTGCATTTGGAAATACAAGCAGGTCATTAAGCTTCTTTGCTTTCTGTTTTTGGATGTTTGGGGTTTTATTTTTCCTCTGGCTGAAGGGGGAAAATCATAAATTGTTTCTTCAACATTGAAGTGACTGTGTCAGCTTGAAGATGCAACTTTGGAGCTTGATGTTAGTTATTGTGTTACTTTTTAAAGGGTAATAGTGAAGTCCCTGTTTTGAAATAAATAATGGTCTCCCATATGAAGCTTATTTAGTTAGTGTAGCATTTAAATGGAATGGTTAGAAACTTTGCCACTCTGCAACCAGATGTTTAAAACTGGATTAGCAGAAAGACCCTGACTTTAGGGTTGTTCTGTGTTCTGGTGGGTTTTTCCCAAGGCTGCAAAGCAGAACATGATCTGCAGTTTATCCAGGAGTAAACCCCTATCTGTTCTCATCCCACTGACTCCTAGGTCTCACTGAGCTTTCTCCAGCCAGATCTCAGCAATGGGGCCTTACCATGCGTGCAGACCCGCAGTGAACATTCCCAGCTCTTAAGGATTTATTTGATTGGGGTGGTTTTTTTCCTTAATATGAACTTAATATTTCCCTTCACGTTCATCCCAGACTTTTGAGTCCTCCCTCCTACTGTTGGCAGACCCACCTCCCACACTGATGTTCATGTCTGACTGCCATAGACAGGGATGTCAGGAGAGCTGTTGGCAGAGGTCAGCGCATGCCAGCACACAACATGCCTTCTCGTCTTGTCTGCCGGACGGCTGCCTTCGGCTTCGCTCTGCCTGTGCCTCACTTCACTGCCTCCCCCACCTGATGCCTGTCTTGAACTCTTTGCCGCGTGACTGGCTTGCTGCCCTTGCATCCTGAGCATCACCCGTGACTGATTTTGGGTGGTGTTGTTCAGAAGAGGTAGGAAGCCAGACACACGCACTGAGCACTTCCAGGCAGAGCTGCCGTCTGCTGTAACAAGGAGGAGGGTTAAGCAGGGAATGAAATGCAGCTTTATGATCATTAATCTCAAACAGTCCCTCTAGTGACATCTCTGAGGTTAAGTCACAGGAAGTGTGATGTTATTAAGCTTAGTTAAATTTAGTGTAATTCACATCTGCAAAGCCTTTGTGAATTAGTGTTTAGTCTTAAATTGCCACTTTCCATGATATAGGGACTTCATAGTATCCCGCATTAAGTCTTGATGTGTTATGAATTAGGGTGCGGAAGCCTAAAATCCATGTGACGTGCGAAAATCCCTCAAGTTTCAGAGCAGTTCTGAGGTAAATGCGCAGTTAATTTAGTTTGCAACACTTAGCAGGGATGGTACCCCTACAAAAAATTATTTCCTCCTTTATTTACTCTCACAGGGTAGGTGTGGGAAATGGCCACTGGAGATCCCTTTTGCAAAGCCATGTTTATGAGCTGTGTTGTTTGCCCGCTGCAGCTGATCCTTACCGCACACTTCACCTCATCAGGCTCTAAAAGGTGCAGACCTGTATTGATTACCACGACTTGTGGGAGAGAAAAATCTTTGCACTTCAAATTGGGTATAAATTATAAATAGCGTCTCCAAAGGCTGTGAGTTACACAAGTGGCACTCTTCTGAGACAGCCATATGTAAAGCTGTTATTGTAGAGGTTATTAATTTTATGATTGCAGCACAGGTGTACTTGACCCACAACAATGATCATTGTCCATAAAATCCCACCATCTGGGTTCAGTCACCTGCCTCCTTCAAGAATGTTCATTAACAACAACCAGCAAAGGTCATGCTAATAAAAGAAAGTTAACCCTCACTATATTGGTGTAAATTCACTGGTGAAACAGCACAGTCTTCTTGCCATTTTTCTCACTAGTACAGCTATGCAGGCACCTGGAAGTGGGTCATATAATTCCTAGATGCACAGGGTGGGGGACTGTAATATGTGTACATGTACAGACAGCAGTTGGTGTGATGCAAACAAGAAAAATTTATCTGGTGTGGGTTAGCCATAAATTACTTACTGAAAGTGCACAAGGATTATTCACACATCAAATCTGCAAGTTTTTATTTCTTTTTTCCAGAAAACTTCCTATTTGACATAACTAAAATTTTATCAAACTTAAGGGAATCTGTTAGTTGCTCCCAAAACCTGATTTTTTAACTCCCTTTGTTAGTTGATGTTTGTGTTCTGGTGGCCCAGCTTCATCTTCCATAGCATTTTACAGACTCAGGTATGTTTCCTTTCCATTAAGTCATTAAGAAAATGCCCTCAATTTCCCATGAAACCATCATTCTCACCTAGGAGATACACATCTCATTTCCTTGATCATGCAGAGTAGGGCCAACTGCATTTTCACAGATGTGTCCTCTTTTTCTGCCCTCACCACTACATCTGGGAGGTAGGTTTATCCTGTGTGCTTTTTAAAATACTTGCCAAAATGAGACCTGGGACTTTATTTTGCTGTTAAGAAAGAGGAAAACATGGAGAAATAAGATGTGTTTGATACCAGCAACTGAAAGAGAAAGGCGTTTGTGAGGAGAGATTGGATGGGTGCACTAGCAATGAGTTAGAGGAGGTCTTCTTGAAGTTGCTGGAGCTAAGTCAGCAAAAGGCAAAAATTGATGGGCCATGAGAACAGGACAGCTGGGATCAGTGTGTGGATGAGATGCAACAAGATGAAGGCCAGGCACTGGGCATGAGTTCACGAAGAGCTGCCAGGTGAGCAAGCTGTGGAAGAGGAATTGAAAATTGGATTTCCTGGAGAAATAGGTGTTCTGGAGAAACAGGTGTCCCAGGTGGATAAAAAACAGGGAAGGAGTAGGAAGAGATTCAGGTGAAATGAAGCCTCAGGAAGGACTGAACAGGGCATTCCTGCCCCTGGGGCTTGCACACATACTCAGCATTACGGGGCAGGGGGAGAGGGGGACATGGAAACACTCTATCCGCCTGAGACCCATGGAAGTATTTTCACTGCCAAGCCTGATGTGTTTCTGAGCATGGACAGAATAAGGTGTAAGCTTTAAGGTCAGGAGTTGAGGTGTCTGTGGAGCTTAGGCACCTCAGGGTGTGGTGAGTGCCTGAATCGGGATTTTCAGGATCACTTGGATTTAAGCTCTTCAGTTTCACTTCTCTTGATGTAAGGAGGTGAATCCTTTTTGGCAGGTGGTGGCTCCTAAAGTAGGTGTCCAGCAGAAGCAGGAAAGCGGGTCAACAGGCCCATCTTAGCCCACCATTTGCTAATCTCATTTCCACCGTCCTGCAGGAGCAGCCCTCAGAAGGGGAGGACCAGGTGCAGATGAGGTTAGGTTTCCCACAGGACCAAAGCTGGCACTGTAGAGGCAGCACTTGGATTCTTGATACTTTTTCCTCTTACCCGTCACAGGATTAGCCTCTGAAGACGAATCAAGGGGAAGTGCCTTTTCTATGCTGCTCCAGGACCAGGGAGAAGATGGATGGTGTCAATGGTGCATTGGAGGAATTGAATTGTGTTGAGTTGGGTTAGGTTAGGTTACGTTAGGTTACGTTAGGTTAGGTTACATTAGATTAGGTTGAGTTGGGTTGCATTGAGGTGGTCGGATTGAGGTGGTTGGGTTCGATTGGAGCAAGCCAGAGGCAGTAATCCCAAGATGAGGTAGATGGGTTAGTGAATACCATTGTGCCTATGAAAATACTCTGGACTTGTGTTGACTGTAGTCTTTTGTCTACACAGATAAAACAGGACACTATAATCCAAGTAAAAAATTCAGGGGGAAAAATGCTTTTCACGTATTTCTTTGTAGAAGATTATTAACATTTTCCACTGTGGGAAGGCAGAGTTCATTTATTCATTAAAGGCTTGCAATGTATGAATTCAGATTCTCGCTAAAATCATAAAAACACACTGGGTGTTTGATGTGTTTCATGCCCCATGCATGTTCTCATTACAGCTTGTTCTTTAGACACAGGATCGTTCCTGTCCCTCGAAAGACCTTCTTTACTTCCACGGCTGCCTATGTCAGCATCCACACCAGTCTTCAAGCTCTGCTTCTGATGTGACATAAGAGAAAATTGCATTCTGCTGCTTTAGTGCAGTTTGTTCTTGGGTCCAAAATTTCACAAATAGGCAAGCAATATGTACTTACCCTGCTAGTGATTAAGAACCTTTTTACATCTTTAGTAGATGGGGTATCTCTACTGTCATGTAACATGTTATTTCAAAGCGTTGCCGCCTTTCGTAGCTGCTCTGTGGTGCAGGCATTGCCATTTCCATGGTGTTGCATTGGCTGTTTTGTTTTTGGAAAGTGCCAAAACTGTGTTCGTTTATGCTCGTGCTGCTGGTACGTCCAGATGTTTGATGGCAGAATTACTGTTTAGGAACAAATAATCATAAAATACCGTTACAAAGAGTAGCTATTTTCTAAGCAGCTGGTTGTTTCCCTTGTTCTGGTATCACCAATGAATTTCTTGCATTAGTAGTGCTCTCAAAAGATAGCAGAGTGTGTACCCTTCAGGTCTCTGCCTCATAGGCAGGAAAAAGCTGTGGGATTTTGGAATAAATTCAGGTTTAAAAATCAGCCCTTGAGTATTTCAGATTAAAGTAACTTGGAAGAGTTGCTGTGGAATGTTTTAAATTAGTTTAAATATGTTTTATAAAACCTGTATGCTTGTTAACATCAGTGGCATTGCTGCATGAACAGAGCTCCTGCTATGGGCTCAGCAGAGCTCAGGTCCGTTCCTGGCCTTGGCTGAGCCACTTAGTTTGCAAAAGCACAGTAATGATGACTTTTCCCTTACAGAACTCTGTTAGACGCGTCTTTGCAAAGCAGCGAGGAGAAGGAGGTGTAACTGACTGCGTGCATCACGCTGCAGCATGTTAAGATCTGTCAGGTTAATTAGTATTTTTTAGGTTTATAACCTGTGGAAGCTTTGAGGCTTGAACACTTGGTTTTCAGTGCTCTCACCCAAGAAGTCTTGTGGATGTGTGTTCGCTCATGAAATGTTGAGTTTTGAGCAAGTCAAAACTTCCTTTATTTAAAAGCCAGTTTTCCTTTCTCCTAGTTGAGAAAATAATTGTTTTCAAATGCTGTATACTTTATTTGCGCTCTTGCTTGCAATTTTATTTATATTTTTCCCTAATTCATGATAGAAAAAATGCATTTGCATTTAAAAAATTGTCTCACTAATGTGTATTATTCAAATGCTTTAGATCTACTGTGAAGTACCTTGCTAATACAATCAACTTTAGATGTTGCTTAAATAAAGCCAGTAAAGTCATGGAAAAGACAGGGCTGGATAGAAAGAAACTCACAAAGTTACTTAATTTGTCCACATTGCCCAGGGTGAGGTCAGCTATATCCATAATATTCCTAAGAGGTGGTTGTCTAACCTATTCTTAACTTCCATTGGTGAGATCCTGCACCTTCTGTAGGGTATGTTCTGAGCCCAAAAGTAACTTTGTAAGATGTAACCTGAGTATCCCACCTCGCATTTGTCAGGTAAGGAATTTTTATACTTGTCTTTAGATAAGGGTGGAGTTACAGATATGAAGAGATAGATGCAGGGATAGATAGATAGATAGATAGATAGATAGATAGATAGATAGTTGTTGATATAGATACTATATGGATGGAGATATATAAAGATTGTATAGAGAAAGGGATAAAGATGGCAATAGATAAATACACAGATATATCAGTATAAATATAATTTCAAACCCTGCCTACTCCTTTCTGCATGCTACAGCATTTTAACATGAGTTTTAAAGTCTATAGTTGCATAATGTTGAGTACATCTTTACTGGATCCCTTCTTCAAGGAAGTGGCTTGCTCTCCTGCAGAAATTCATTGCGTTGGAAATTGCTGCCCCTCAGAGTGTTGTTCAGTCACACACGCACACAGAACGTCTGGGTCAGCCAGTGATGGGTGGGATGCTGTAACACTGATGGAGCACATCAACCTCTGAGCATTGCAAGACGGCATTTGTGCGTCTTCATCCCATCCCCACAGTTCCCTTGGAACAGCCAGTATGCCGGGGCAATTTTGGATTGCTATAACCTCAACTGACTGGCATCAGCTCTCCTGCCTGACGCTGACTTTGCCGTGCGGTGGGTGTCTGAATCTCTCCCAGTGCCCTCCCAAAAGTGGGGCTGTGAGGGACAACACCTTGGAGAGGTGTTTGTGGAAATGGTGCCTCCTGAGAATCCCATAGCTCTCCTGCGGTTCCCAGGGTCTGGATCCACCTGCTACATCTGGTCTTTTCTGCCTGTGTCCATGGCTAGATGCTCTCGCTGTATTCGTTGCGTAGATAGGAGCAGCCCTACATAGGTTTGCCCATTCATCTGCATTTCTGCCTATTTGTGCAAAAGACTGTGAAATTTTGGACCCGAGAACAAGTTTGCTCTTCAGGACTGTTTACCCCTGAGCACCAATTCAGGCCAACCCACAGACTGAGATCCTGTAAGTCTTCTGTCTCTGGAAATGCTGTTTAATCAGCCTTTGTTTGTGAATTTTTCCCTTTTTTAAAGAAGATATGCACAATTTGTATCACTATGGCTGTTTGCATTGATATTAACAGCAGTTCTATCCTGGGTGCCTGGTTCTTACTGGAAGGACCTTATAGGTACTTGGTATCTAATTTTTTACCTTTTTTAATATATACTCCAAAAAATTGCTTGACTTTGGTGACACAGAAAATGACCTAACTTTTGGTAACCTGTGCACGGGAGAGAGCAACCTCACAAGTTTCACTTATTTGGCCAGTTCACACGTAGAGGAACAAACAAATAACCTGTGCTCATGGGACTGCCCTTAATATTAAATGAAAAGTAGTGGAAAATGAGGGCCGTGTTAGACTCCAATCTCCTTCCTACTTTGCAGACCTTGCTTGCAATGAGCTTTTGTGTGAATCTTTGCATCTTGTTGCTCAGAGGGCAAGAGGAATTTATTAAATACTTCTTTTTACTATTTTTAACCACTTGCTTCTTGTGGGAAGTTTGTGTGTTATAAACAAGGAGTGGAAGAAAAGCCAACTGCAAGTATGGGAGTTCAGAGGTGATCTTTTTTCTGGGTTGGATGCTTGTTGCTCTGTTTTCATCATCCCACTAAAGATTATTATAGATAATACATGTCCTACAGAAATAAGGACTGGTTTGTGTCACAGTAGATAATAACTAAGTAGTAAATGTCTTAAGTATGTGTAGTCTAGTCTCCAGCATTACTATGATTTTTCTTATATGAATATTGAGTCTTAACTGGTTTATTGTATGTCTAAGCCCACTTAATAAGCTGTATTTCATTTCTTGAAATTCTTCTGTTTCTTCCCTCTTGGCTTCTCCAAAGAATTCATTTCCCTACACAGTTACTTTTAGATTATTATCATGCCCATGACTCCACAAATGATTACTTCTTAGCCAAACTAAACACATCAAAGTTTGGGGATTGGTTTGGGGTTGGGGTTTTTTTTATGTTCCCTCAGAAGTTACTGCTTTCATTTCATTAATTGGTGTTCAGCTTATCTCTTAATTTTGCCTAAGCTTTTAACCTTTCTTTACCATTGTGACATGTAGAAGTGCTTATACAAAAACTCCTAAGGTCATTGAATCTCAAAGTTCTTGAGCTAGTGGACTCATTCACAGTTTTTCCTGAAGCTCTCCTTTTCCTAGTCAGAACTACTGAGTGATTTTAGGCAAGATGCATTTTTTTTTAACTCTCCTTTTTCATTAGCTGTACTGGTGATGCTCTGGGAGCTTCTTCTGTTTTGGAGTTTGAGACCTGGACATTTACTTCAGTAGACCAGAACAGTCAGAAAAAACACAATTTCTTCCCATGCAGATCGACAGGATAAAGAAATTGTAAATGGAGAAAGCTTATGAGTTAAAAGTAGTTCTGTCGTACTTCGTAATATCTGATGCACTCAAGGGTAAAAAAAAAAAGTTAAATTCCTGTTCAGAAATAGCTTTGTGATACAGAAGTAATTTCTTAGCATACAGAAAGAAGGATGCAGGACAGGCAGGAAGCATCCCTTTCTCACACATAAGTGCATATTTGGACAGTGTTGTTATGTTGCTACAGAGTTACAGAATTGCAGAACTGAATACCTAAGAATTAAACAAGTTCTTCAATGTGTGTGTGGATAATGTAAGAAAGAAAGAAATTTCTGTTGATTCATAACTTTCAGGAGAAAAAATCCTTTCTGAAAGGTCTATCACATTTGTCTACCCAGGTCAGATGGAGTTGGCTTCTCTGTTAGTTTATGTGTAAAGGAGGAATGAATTGTGTTGCTTCTCATGTTTAATAATGTTTAAAGTGTTTCTGTTCCTGCAAATGCCCACAAAAGTCTATATTTCAACCTTTGAACCACGTAAATCAAGTTTTGATAAGACTGAGTGCCTTTTTTATATGTAACTTGAATCATAAATGTTAAAGTAACCTCTGCCACTGTCTACGGACAAGATGGCTAAGCTGCTCGCATTGCCGTTTTGCAGCATGACAGGGCCTCGGTGCAGATCGTGATCACAGGAAGCAAACTCTGCTGAGCAAGAGCAGCAGAATTCTCCATCCCAATGGGGACTAAACCCCAAGGCGTGGAGCACCCTTAATTCATTTTGAAGCCCGTGCTATTTAGAGATGAGCTGCTGCTTAGAGAAGCAGACCCGAGGTCAGCCCCGTGGCTAGTATCTGTGGAGAAGCTTTTCAACCTGGAAACTTTCCTCTGCAGAAATATTTCAGCGCTGAGGCATGTATGAAGATCTCTCCCAGCTCCTGTGCAGCATAGGAAACCTTTGTCCCACACATCTTGTAAACGCTGCGGGGGGCCACCATTGTGCTGTGCATCTTCTGAGCACCGCGGGAGGAGGCTTTTGTCTGACACAGTGGGCAGGCGCTGTAGGAGGGCACCTTTGTCCTGCACAGCCAGTAATCGCTCTGCAAGAGTGAATTATGGTGATTGCAGAGCTCTTCTCTCTCCAGACACTCTGGTTTCAGACGGAGGAGTTCGTCAGCCTTGCTAGGTGGAGAGCTGCTTTTCTTGAATGGAAGTGGAAAGGGAAGACAGTGAAAATGCCTTCGCATGTGTGTGTGCAAATGGCCATCAGGGTCATTCACGCGGTCATATTGCATGACCACCCCTGCAGGCACCATTCCCAGTTTCAATCTTTGCTTTTCCTCTTCTCTATTTTTCCTACCCCTTTAGGCTGCCCTTTTAATTATTATTTCTTGGTTCCTTCTTATGTCTGTATAATCTTGTATTCCATATCTTATTCCTGTATTCAATATCTATATTCTCAATATTCTTTCAGATGACTAATAACCACATTTAAAAGACTTGAGCCCAAATACCAGTCCCTCTGGGACTTCACAGGTATATTTTCAACCCCATATTATTACTTATTATTTGTCTTCTCAAATGCTTTAACCACTTCCCCGAAAGTGTGCCAGTGCCCATTTCCTAGAGTCTGAGATAATGTACAATGGGAGAGGCATAACTCTGCATCTGTGAGATGAGATGAGATGAGATGAGATGAGATGAGATGAGATGAGATGAGATGAGATGAGATGAGATGAGATGAGATGAGATGAGATGCTAAGTTTGGACCCTGTAGAGATGCCATGTGTACTGTAGGTGCTGGTGGATATGCTGCTGGCAGCTAGAGCCAGCACAGGCATGGCAGCACACATTTGGGAGCTGCATTACCATAGATCTCAAGTGTTTGGGGGCCCCTTGACTGGCATAAAGCAACTGATGTGCAAGTGAGAGGTAGGAGTGACCACAGCCCATTAGATCAGTGAAGGTCATAGTCCATTTTAAGTGATTACATTGGTTCCCACTGCCCCAAGGTTGCGAGGTTGTCCTTTGTGGAAAACACAGCAATGGATAAGTCTCTCACCTGCTGATTTTTGTTATTCAATAAACTTTGGGTTTTATCTGTTCTTGTCAAATTTGAGCCTGTTGTGTCTGCTGTTATCCTAAAGGTGCTTGTGATTTTTTGTAATGTTGATCTCTTACTTTACTAATATTCAGACATGAATTTTATGTGTGGTAGTTAGTTTCAATTAATCCTTCTTTTCTCAATTTAGAAATTTTTTTCTTCTCATCCCCACCACAGTCCTCTGGTGCCTACCCAATTGTACATGAATTCTCAGAAATAATTGCCAGTAGTCCAGCAAGTTCATTAACTGATTCCCTGAAGACCCACATATGCGTGTCATCCAGACCTGATGATTTGGATATTAAATTTTTAGAAGTATTCCCTTACCTGATTTTTTGTATCAACAACTGTATTGGCAAGTCTTCATTATATCTAATTATGTATTTCTTTGTGGTGCTTGGTAAATTGAATCTGGACCTTGTTCACTGTTTTACAGTCATTACTCGTTTCACCTCACACATTATTGGTTCCACCATCTCTTTGGAGCTTCTTTCCAATGATGTTATGCACATGTTAAGATATATATTCATTTCTCTCTGCATCTCTCCATGCTGGCAGCTAGGAGGGTAGTTTGTTTTTTGACATTTCTGTCATTTCTCTTGGTGGGGCTGGGACTAGGAGGGATTTATACTTTTTTATTCTGCAATTGTAGCCTTTGCATATTTTAGAATATTCTGTTTCCCACACTTAACAGATTTTTTATATCTTTTCCATGCAGCATGCTCCTAAGATTTCTCAAAGAATTAATATCTGAAATCACTACACACTGTGCAACAGCCCATCAATTAATACAATATATTGAATCATGTGGGTTATCATCACGGCTGTTGAAATTAGTGAGCACTAAGAATATGTATCTCGGAGGACCTTGGCTTTAGAACAACTGCTTCTTATTGTCTGTCTCTTAAAAATTATTCTTTCTATCAAAAAATAGATGGCTGTTCATGCATTTAATTTAGATCTGTGTACTACTAAATACACAATTGAGATTGCAGTCATCAATGATATTCTTCCTCTGGCAAAAATCTTATGGCCAAATCTGTTCTCACCCTTAGGACATAATTCCACTTGCTTCGGTTGAATTTTCCAAGCCTTTGGTATATAAATCATAAATGCACAATCTGTGCAATGTTAAATTTTTAGGGCTCTCCCTTTAGTAGTAGTTGAATGTGAATACATAAGGGCAAAATTTGACCTTTAAAAATTACTATAAAGGGCCAAGGCAGATACTTAGCAAGCTTTTCTTATTGCAGTATTAATCAAGCAAAGAATCATCATAATCCTGGAAACTAAATATCCATTGTAGTGATTTTATCACCAGGGAAATTGTTCATCTGCCAGTAAGATTGTTACTAGGAAAGGGAAAATAGGGAGTGTTAAAATTGCTTTAGACTGCTGAATCATTGAGTCCCTCTAGACTCAAAGCTTGAATTGTTTTTTGAGAAGAGTGGGTTGAGAGGAGTTGCCACAGGAAAGCTGTAGGTTAATCAGTTTCAGTAACACTAGTGAATGTGAGCATGATCTCTCTTGAGGACATGAGGAAAGTGCATGGGAGAAGGCAGGATGAAGAAAGAGACAGGGAGGCTTCAGAAACGTACTGTTTTGTTTTTTGTTTCTGGATGGCCCTTTCACAGAGGAGGAAGGTTGTTGATGAGAAAGGAATAAAGGGGAGAAAAAACAACATAGTATTCACAGCCTATATTTTCATGTAATTTATCCAGTGGATACTAATGAGGATTATTACAATCAAGACAGAGATGCAGGCAGGCAGAAATGAGAAGGATGTGTTTGTGTGGGAAATGTCTGTGTAGGGGCCAGAAAGCCACATGGAACGATGTTTTGCCTTCAAGGCTCAAAGAGGTGTTTACCATATGCTGTGACACATGCGTGTGAGAAGGACGGGGAACACCTGTGCAGGAGCGTCCTTACGGTGTGCTGCGACAGCCTATCCCTCCATAAAATCAGCTTTGGTAGATGACTTGTGCGTGCATGGTGGCAGTGGGCAGTCACAGTATGCCAAGCCAAGCCAAAACCTCAGGGACATGTCTGTTAGGCTGCAGGTTTTGCTGGAAGGGAAGCTTTATCCTCTTGCTGTGTTGGGCCGCCTCTGTGTTTCCAAGGCAAGGAGCAAGTCTTGGTGAATATCGCTATGGGATGGCCTGTAAGGGATGGGATAGGTGATCTGTATTGAAAGCCACCTGCAGGATAGAATCACAGAAACTTTTGTGTTGGACATGGCCTTTGAGATCACGGAGTCCAACTCTTAACCCAGCACTGCCAAGTCCAACACCTGATAGGATGGACTGCCTCTCAGCAAAGAGAATTTCTACAATGATGGGTGAATTTGAAGGTGGAAGGCATTTGTATAAAAGGAGCATGTGGAAAATTTCTGGAAGATGTCATGAATTGTCTCCATACAATGAATATGGAGAGGGGGAGGAAAATCTGTGTGTGCACGTGACATGGTTGTTCTTTGTACAAAAACATCTCTTTGCGTGGGAAATAGTGTCTTTCCAGAGAGGGTTTTTTGGAGTGGTTTTTTTGCTTGTGCAATGGCTGCCTTTGAGGGAGCAGAGACATGCAATGTGACAGGTAGTACCTCATCAAAGACTTTCTGGAGGGGACGGTGTGCATGGACCCACCAAGGATGCTCCATGGATGGGTGCGTAGAGGGGAGTGTCGTGACAGGGATGTGACAGTGGGTGTGCAGCAAATGCCACGCCAGAGTATCCACCCCGTGTCCCCAGGGACTGATGGCCACCCTGCGTCCTGCAGGGACCATCATCCACCCTGGACTGCATCCCTCTCCACCTGGCAGGCCATGGCCGCTGTGTCCCTCATTGTTGTCACCCCCAGATTGTGATACTGTCACAGAACTGTTGCTAGGCAACAAATGTGGTTACCGGGTCTCAACGAATAGCTGAAGGGGAAAGTGAAGTGTTGCACCATTGTAGAGTAACCATAGCAATGACCTACTATTACAGACTAAAGAATTATCATTAACAATGTTAAAGTATCAAACAGAGGCCCAGGATCCAAAGACTACCAGGCAGCATCTCTGCATAATTGGGTTACCCAGGAAGAGGTCCCAACTCTTTCACACCCCTTGGCTCCCTATCTTCATTGTCTTGGTTTTGTTTTGGGGCTTGGTGGTGGGGGGAAGGAGAGGGGGTGTGGTTGTTTAAATAAAGCAAATGGACTATGTGTTGAGGAAGACACTTGCAAAACAATAGAAGCACCCGCCAAAAAAAAAATACAAAGGTAAATCTGTGTGCAGAGAAAAGATATAAACAGGAAAGGCCCACTTTACTGTCTCAATATAATCTATGGGAACGGGTGCACAAAGGATGCCTTCGTGATGCATGAGATGTAGTTCAGATCAAGTGTTCTCTTTCACTTGAAAATGCATATGCCAGGGTAAGAGCAGTATAAAATGAAATATAAATAATACAAAGTATGCCTGAAAAGTAGACACTTTCTTTTTCCCAAGGTCAGATAGATGAGGTGCTTCAATGAAGCTTTTATTAGCCAGGTGCTTTGGGATCTTATTTTTGCAGATGCGAGACGTGTTGAGGATCTCTGACTTGTGACATGGGTGGCCATGCATGTGCTCGTGTGTATGTTTGTGCACGTGTCTGTCTGCATGTGTGTGCAGTTGCTCCAGTTCAGCTGCCCCAGCGCTCAGCAGCAGCCCAGCCCTGAACCTCTCCAGGCTCCCTCCAGACCAGCTGCAAGCAGCTGGGTGGGTTCCCTGGGTTTTGCATTTTTGTATTTTATGAAGCATTTATCCTGTGAATAGCCAGCAAGTCACAGAACGACCCCTAGTCAAACTGTCCCCTTTGTGTTTTGCAGGTACAGAACGCCATGAACTAACTTCTTGGAAGAGTTTTCCATCTATTTTCAAGTTCTTCAACGAGGCTGTAAAGGCAAAGAACAGCTTGGTGAAACCAACCCCAACACGGCGCTCCAACAGGATAAAATATGAAGAATTCTAAAAGGAGGGGAGGAAAAAAACCCACCACCACCAATGTCTTTGCTGCTTGTTTTCTGCAAGGAGTCTCCCAGCCCCTCATTAGATTGTTTTCTTCCTAGAGCACAGGGTCGTGATGTATACATCTAAATAGCGTTTTGCATTATTTCTAGATGAGTGCAACTGTCAAAGCAATATGGGTTCACTGGTTGTGCTTCCTGTGGGCTGTAACTTGGATTTTGTGCTGCCCATCAGTGTGCAGATTAAGGCTGACAGTGGTACTGCACAGTGCAGCATGGTGCAGCTCTAATTGCCCTGACATAGCCCTGCACCAAGCTGATGCCAGAATTTAACAGCTTCATCGCAGTCCTATCGCCTGCAGGAATTTTTGCAGCTTCCTTCTATTTTGAGACAGAACAAAATATGAATTACTCTTTTTTAAAAGACAGCCCTAACTCAGACGTGTTAACCAGCCTATGAATTTACACTCAGTAGCCTTCTCTTTCTCTGGGACCAAGTGGGATTCACTTTTAACTCTTTCATTCTTCTGCTGGAAAGAGTGTCCAAGAAGTTTGGTCCAGAATTCTAGAAAGGCTCCGTTATTGACAAGATTTTCTTTTGCTAAATGAATGGCATTATCTGTAGATCTTTTCTTCCTTTGGAAAGCTCTACTTAAAAAAAAATGCCTTTTCATTAACAGGCTGGATCACACTGTGAAATATGACAGCAAAAAAAAAAAAGACACACTGCATATTTTCCTGTTTATTTTTAAACACAAAGATGCTTCCATTTTCATATTCTGAGTTTGTAATGACTTGCCATCCCATGGTTATCCCTTTTCCCTAAACTCACGGGTTCATCCCCAGTTTCCCAGACTCTCGGACAAAGGTCGGCCAGCGGGGCACTCTGTTTGGGGATTTCACACCGTGCATAGGGGATATGTGGCCGTAGCCACAACTATTGCTTTAGGCAGATTTTCTTCACTAACACTGAGGGAAAAGATGCGCTGGATAGCATGCCCAGTGAGCAAGTGCTCTAATTTAAGCTCCTTTGGTGTTGATAGTACTTAATTAAGGTGGTCTTTTCTTTAATGGCCGTGCCCACCTCACCTCTGATGCTGTTAGTGACAAGGAGGCACCACTCAAACACATGAGTTTGGGACCCAGTCCCACCCTCTCCTCATGCAATGTGTCCAATCCTACAGCTGGGGGCTAAAAATGGTGGTGGAGAACGTTAAAGCAAGCGATGCCAAAGCAGGAGTACCTTACTACGCCACAGAGCAAAAGCAGAAGTGTTCATAGTGAGGTGCCAAGGGAAACCCAGCTGGGTTTGGGCCTAAATCCTCTGGGTGGGGGGCTCTCAGCACCCAGAGAGCGCTCACATCCCTACCTGCTCATACTGGCAGCAGGGCTTCACTACCCCAGCTCCTGCTTCCTGTCATCTCACTGCGTTGAAGCTCTGCCCTTGGGGAGAGGTGTTTGGAGCACCTCACCGAGGGGTGGGGGACGTGTCAGGCCCTGCCTACCCGGAGGGAAGTGCAGTGTCTGTGCCTCACAGTTTTTCTTCCCAGAGAGGAACCTGTTGCTGAGGGGAGAGGGCTGCACCCGGCTTCCTCAGCCCGCCAGTCTCTGCATTTAGTCCCAGTCGAAGGATGCTGCTGCCTTTGGCCAGCCTGATCCCCCACTGCAGGGGTCTGCAGCCCCCCTCTCCCAGGCCTGCGTCCACGCCGGCCCCCTGGACCCTGTGTGTTTAGGGGTAAGGCGAGAGTTTACATGGTGTGGTTTGGGCGTCTTGCGCTTCGTCCCACAGCCGGGTAGGATGTGGAGGCCAGGGAAGTTTGCACACGCACACACCAGACCCGCCACTCTCCATCTCTGTGGAGGTGAGATGGAGTCTCTAGGGTGCCCAAATATTAGAGGAGCAGATCTATTTTTGTAACTGTTGATGACAAACAAACTGTACAAAAATTTTTACTGTAACGCTTATCATTTTCTAAAGAATTTTTCTTTACTCTGCCCTGGGCCCAGCTCACATTATCACTCCTGTGGGGGGCTGTAGAGCAGAAGGGATCCTTACCACTGGTACTGCTCTGCTTGCAGTGAACAAAAAATAAAGATGCTCTCTTCTCTCCTCCTTGCACGCTTTGTGTCCTTGAACCAAGCTCCATGGGAGCCGCAATCTCTGGTGGGTAGGGTGGGGGCTGCATGGGCAGCAGCTCCACCAGCCTCGGAATATATGCAGGGGGGGCAGGTGTGTTTGCAAACAGGACCCCGTACGGTTGCTGGGTTGGGGGTGGAAGGTGTGAGCAGGGTGTGAGGGGGGTGAGGCTCGTTCGTGCCAGAGTGGGCTGCATGTCCAGCCCTGTGGCTCAGCCCATGTGTGCATGAGCTTTTCTCCACGCCCCGCACGTCATCCACGGGAAGCCACAAAGGCAAGTGTGCCACACCATCCTCTCCCCTTTAGCTGTTCATAAACATGAAACCATGTAAAAATACACCAGGAGAGGGGTTTGATCAGTTCTTTAGGGAAAAGGACTTTTTGCAGGAGGGCATGGGCTAGAGATGGAGGAGGCAGCATCTCCGGCCCCGGTGGCAGAGGGTGCATGGGCTGCAGAAAGAGAGGAAGGTGTGGGAGCATCCCAGCATGTACTGCCACATTTGTGTCACATGGAAAAGTGACAATGCACGCTAAGGAGGGATGAGTGTTGATTTAGTCTATTCCTTGAGGTCGATGTTTTTAAAGATGCACACCACTGGCCTCTCACTCCATGATGTCTTTAGGAGACAGAGGTCTGACATTAACCTCCTCCTGGTTTCATCACAGGAAAGTTCCCTGACATGCTGCCACAGCCTCTGCCCTAGGTAACTTGGAACTAGGTGTGCAAAAGTGACCAAAAAAAAAAAAAAAAAAAAAACCAAACACAAAAAACCCCCAAACCCAGAACAACAACAGAAAACCAACAAAACTGACCTTACAATAGGATCTAGGAAAATCTCCCAGCTCCTTGCCACCCAAAAGGTTTGCACACCATTGTGCAAGTGGAAATGCCACCACTGAAGCCATGGACCAATGAGAGCAGTGCTTCCTTGTCAAGAATGGAGAGCAAGAAAGAAGTGTTTCTCACAGAAAACAGCCAGCAGACCCCAAAACACAGCAGGGCTGGGGGGTAAAAGAAGGAAAAAAGGAGGAGGGGAAGCAAAGATAGCCCTCATCTTCACTGTGCATACATGGCAGTACACTGGTTATAGTTACAGTCCTCACAGTGTGATCCTCCCAGACTCAGAAGAAGCTGCTGCTTTTCATGGAAATGTGCGTTTTTCCTCTCTCTCTGAGAAACATCACTTGTTGTGGGTAGTGGGGCTTTTTTCCCCTCTAGAAATTTCATTCAGAAGTACAAATGAAAAGTGTCACGTCTAAAACTGCATGGAGCCACATATTGCACCATTCTCAAGTCAACCAAACCAAAAATAACCTGCCAAGAATGTGTACATCCATCGTACACCAGGGTAGAGCTACATCTTACAGAGTGGAAGGATGCATGTGTTGTGGCTGCACGCATTCATGGATATCTCCATCTCACAGGGATGCGTGTGTGTGTGTGCGTGCATGTATGCGTGCGCCCGCATTATGTTGATGTACTCGACAAAGTGTGAAAAATGTACTTCTAGAAAAACTTGAAAGGAGATGTCATTTATCATTGTACCATCATAATACCACAAATTTCACTTTTCTGTTCCATTTTGGATTGCATGTGTTTGAGAGTATTTCACTAGATCAGTGACAGCTCTTTATTTGCATAATTATATGCTGTGGTCTGAAGAGAAAACTAACCCCCAAATTTCATGGGTCACCAAACTGCAACAATCAATGTTTTATCACATATGCTAAGCAAAACCTAAGGAGCTATATGAAGTTTCTTGTGGATTTTTTGCTCCTCAGAAAATTAAAGATGTGCCTCCTGAATAGATGCAAAATCTTTCCAAGCTCTTTGTAGCTGAATTCTATTTGAAGGGAAAACTAGAGATTAGCTCGTAGATCTGGATTTCAGACCCACTAGCATTCTTACTTCAAAGTGGATTCAGACAAGCAGCTTTACTGCATCTCTAAATTTTGCCATCCTAAGTAATGTCATTTAAATGGTGACAATCAAAAAATTAAATTAAAAGAAAAAAAAAAAGGTCAAATAGAAAAATACATTCACCCCCTCTCTTATGAAGCCCATAGTGACCAGTTTCATTTCATTCATTCTGTGCAGTTTTACTCTTTCAGCTGGGTGCTATCCCCATATAAAGATATAGATATTTGGTATAATGTTAAGAAGACCCTTTCCTGAGCTGCAGAATTTGTTCTGGTCCATCAGTTGCACAATAACCACACGCTCCAGTTAGGACACACATATTCCAAGTTTCCTTCTCAATCAAAATGCCTTGTTATGAGGAGGAAGGAACCTGGGGATGGGAACTGACTGGCACTGAAGATCCCCCACCTCCTCCTCCTCCATCCACACTAGTACTACTAGAAAAGTTTAGCTCTTGCATAATATAATATAATATAATATAATATAATATAATATAATGCAATATAATACAACATAATACAATATAACAATTCACACAAAGTACAGGAGGACCTCTCAGAGGTGTAGGTGAGCAGCACCTATCCCAGGGGACATGCTGCCCACACTTAATTTCGCTGCAAACAACCCACAAAAAAAGCCCCAAAGTTTCTCCAGTCTCCAAGCTGTAACTTTGCTGGTGGAAGTGCCTGTGGAGTTTTGCTGGCTTGGAGTTCAGTCCACCTAGGCTGTTGGAAAGAATAAACTTTTGAAAAGGGGCCCATTTCAAGTAACATGGCCCTCAGTGATCTCCTGGCCCCATGGCAGGGAGAGCAGTGCCTGGGAAGGAGCGCACAGCCCCATGGCGTTGTGTGAGTTAAGCACCTGGAGAGAAGAAGCACTTCTGCTATCCCATCTGTGGCTTTTTTTTTTTTTTTTTCGTTTTTCTGACTTCAGCATCAACTCCAGAAGCCTTCCAGGGGAAAATGGGTTTCCAGCACAGACTAGCACCTGAGAAGTTTGACTCACATTTGACTCCTGAGTGATCTCCAAACATCTGCTCCAGGCAGACACCAGCTTCGCACCACCTCCTCGCCTTGCAGGAACAAGGTGAAATGCGTGGGAAATAAAAACGGTGCTACAACACAAGTCTCCTCACCACCCTCATCTGACTGCTGGCACAGGGTTCTGTGGGATGCAGGGACAGGGTCTGCCCAACTCTGGTCACTCTCTCCAGGGAGACCCCAAGAGAGAGGAGAACCCAGTCTGAAGGATCTCCTCCCCTCCACACTGTCTGCGTCCCTCCACTGGGTCGAGTAAATATGAATATTCCCGGAGGATGGTTCTGCAGTCTGGTTTGTCCCAGTGGGGACAATAGCATCAGTTATTTCCCACTAAATGCAGCACAGGAGAGAGCTGACCCCTCTGAGGAGAGGCCTAGGTCATCTCCTTTTGTCGTTTCTATTTCTCTTTGCTCATGCCCTACGTAATCCCCTAATGCCCGGTAAAGGGCTGTCTCCAGATTCTGTCTTCTTTAAAGCTGCTATCTCTGCTGCAATTAGATAAATAAGCTTCCTGCTCATCTCTCCTCCTCCTGGGACTGCTTTATGCCCTTCTCCTTCCAACTCAACTCGCCAAACAATGATGTTTTTCTGTAGTAAAGCCCTTGATGTGGAGGGTCATCCATGTCTCCCCACAACATGCAGGTAACAAAAATAACATACTCCACAATATTGTGTCCAGGCCTGCTTGCCTACTGCTTGTGGAGAAAGCTCCTAACATCACACAGAACTTGCAAACACTGATCTGGCTGTTCACAGAGAGCCAGGTGTTGCCAGTTTTGCCAATAGCTGGGGGCAATCTACCCCTCACACACTTCTTGATAGGTGCTCCAGATGTTGGTCGGGTCTTTTGTTGTTTGGGTGTTTTGG